>JAVSBV010077752.1:0-10070 GCA_033117975.1 Parotocinclus spilosoma | reverse complement strand
GTACTATATGTAGTATTTTTACAGTAGCTCGTATTTCACACTGTAGTTTATTTCACTTTTATTTGTATTAGCCTATCAGTTTTGTGTAATCTCACAATTTCAAAAACGAAAGGGGCATTATATAAAGATTATCATTATTATTATTGCGACAACAAATTAATCTTCACAACAAAGAGAGAGCAAAATGGGGCCCCTGGACTTTAAAATTAAACATGGGTGCCAGGTAAGCTTAATGTTTTTTCTCCATAGACCTGATTGCCTGTTATTCTCGAGGGATCTGGCAACCCTGGAAACAAACAGCGTCTGAGAAACAGCTACCAAACACTTTTGAGGAGACTCTGAAGCGCGGTATATGCTCGATAAAATTCCGACGTTCATAGATTAATCATTCAAGTTTGACGTTTGGGTCACATCCCTGTGAGATCTTTGGCTAGTTGCAAAGCAGAAATCCAATTGTAGCCTGAGTCATGTAAACCTGACACTTTCTCATTGTCTGATTGTCCAAGTGGATGGAACTCATTGATCGGATTAGTGTCAAACCAGATTTTCGGTGATTGAGATTATTAAATGCATGTAAACGTCCCCAGTCTTTACATGTACGATTGTGTACAACTCCAGATGTGTCCAAGCCTTGGTCTTGTTTCAGACTGTGCCCTAGCAGTCTTGACTACAACACTATTGTTTTACTCTTAGGAATGTGAAGTCTAGTTTATCTCCTCGGACGTCAAACTCTCTAGTCAGTTCCTTTAGTAGGTCCTGGGACATGTAGGCCTGTATGCTTTATGGTCTGTTGTTTTGTACTAATGTACCTGTGGTTTGATCTGGCCTGTCCTTTGTCCATGTTCTAGGTCATGTGAGGTGACAAGGACATCTGTGATGAAGAAACGTTGAAGACGACGGGACACGTTCTCCGTTATATGATGGTGTGGTTTGGTGAAGTTCCTGTTCTCACAACTGGAGAGTCCCGATCAGAGCAGCTCCACTTCAGTTCCTCCGTCTGTCTGTACTATGCAACTGTAAATTGGACAAATTTCTAGATTGTACTGATTGGGGGTTTCGTTTGTATGGTTACGCGTTCGGGGTATCGGGGGCTTCGTACTGTATAACCCGTTACGCTTCTATTTTTGTGCGCTCTCCAGGAACCAATCTCTGTTACATTTCTGTTTCTGAAATATTTAATCCCAGTGTCTGTGCCAGTCATGATACCTGACCCGTTTGTGGATACAAGACCATTCGCCCCCTAACGAACCGCCTCGTAACGATGCATGTTTCTCGCAGAAAGCATTCCGACGGTGTTTCTCATGCGTCTACTGCGACTCTTTAACTGTAAACAGTCCTAGAATCCTAATCCACGCCTCGTATTAATATTGATATTGATACTGTACGTGTTCAGGAATGCCGAGATGTTTTGGATTTGTGTATCCAAACTGCCCTGTGTGCCTATACAGCATCCATTCCAGAGAGGATCTGTCCCACTAAATGGGACACTGTGTGTAAAATACGGTTCGAAGAAAAGAGCTTGAGACGATGGGAAGTTTTGGCCCCAGAGACGATTTTCTCTTCGAGTAGAGTAGTTTTATAAATCGGAGTCTTAATTCAAATCAGAAAAAAAGCCATGATTGCCTTGCTACCTCAGAATCAACAGCCTTCATTTGCAAGATCCTTTTTCGTTCACAAAAGAAACCACATGCTAACCCTTACGGGAAGCGTTCCGGGGCGAGGATCAGCTTCTGCAGCCATGTTTTGCTTTTGACCGTGTTTGCTCTTTAAATAAATAAATAATAAATACATACCAGTATAGTATGCAGAGATTAAAATATTTTGTTCACTCACTATATATATATATATAGTGTATTGTGTGTGTGTGTGTGTGTGTGTGTATTCACACACATACAGTGCCAGTGCACAACTGAGCAGAAATAAATTGAAAGTTTATGCACTACACAACAATAACTCTTTTATGTTAATAATTTAATATTAAGTGACATTACCCTGTTACAAGCATTGTGTGAGTTCAGAGTGCATTAACATCCGGCCCTGATATGGAAAATAGTAGGTAATGAAGAAGAAATAGATCATGTGCAAATGTGGCTGCGTGTGAAATGTGACCCTTTCTGGGATTAGAACACACAAGCTTCTTTTAATATGTATTCCAGAGCCACAGCCCTCTGAGTGCTAGTCCAGATCTAGTCCTGCAGAAGTAGCTAATGGACAGGCTTGGTTTTATTTTTGTTTTTTTTTAGCTTGGCCTAGCTGGGACTTGAACTCACAACCTTCTGATTCGTTTTTCAAAGCAACAACTTTGTAGTCCAGGTGAAGCTCTGATGCTGAAGAACAAGTTTAAGGAGCTGGGCTTTGTTGTAGATGGTGATAACTGATGGTCCTGCTACCTTCTGAGTAGTTGTCCTACCTTGTCCCTCCACTGAATGTGTGTGTATGTATACTATACTATACTATACTATACTATACTATACTATATATATATATATATATATATATATATATATATATATATATTGAGAGCAAAAATGGTCCAAATTCCCTTATTTAAGAATAGAGGTAAATGTATAAACGTAGAAGTGATTGTACGGTCACTGAATTTCCATTTGGTTTAGAATGTAATAAGTAAAAACAAATGACATTTTTGTAGCGGCATGCTGTAGCTCAAGTCATTTTGGCCTATGTACAAATAGATCAAATTTATTTAGAATTATTAATAACACAATGTATTGAAGCAAGACCAAGGCTAAAGAAGCCAAACCATAGACGCCAAACATCTTGAATGATCAGCTTTTGCAGAAGTTTTTGTTTGTTTGTTTTAAATACCTGAACCACCCCTTCACATCACAAACCTTAATGCTACATCAAAGGAGAAATGTTGAAAATCCAAAAAGCAAAGGATTGGAGCAAGATTCGATCGGGCTGATTTCCCTTTCCATCGCCGTTCTCTCGGTCACTTTTTCTCCATGGTGTATTTTGTGCTATGCTCTCTCCCTGTGAAGCGTTAACACTACTCAGACATTCTTCCCTGACCCCTAGAGTCACGTGTTCACGGTTACCGTGGTGGGAAGGACCACTTGTAGTGTACTTCGACCAATGCCATTTGTGATTCCACTGAGCTGTGTTGTTCTTATCTGAGGTAAATATTGTAGACTGGCCACACTACATGTAATATGTTTCCATATGTTTTATTCTAAATAAAAAAATTTATAACAAGCGTGAGTGGGTGCCTGTCTTGCATCAGACATGTCTTCGAGCTCAGGAATAAATGAAGCGTTCAGCTTGTTAGTCTTCTCAGTCATTCAGGCTGATTTAATTAAGCTATGATTAGCGGCTTTATTTAAGCGATGTTTACGCTTTTTGATGCATCGCTGCACAGTCGCTAATGAAAATTTCGTCTCTGTAGCCGATAACACCTGTAGCTACCTGTCAGTGTCCCATTGGTGTTAACATTATGTGGTTTTGATTCAAACCTGACACTTCCTTCAAGACCCTTCCTTGGCTTCAGCTCCACCCAAGCTGTCGTTCCATCATCAGTTCCAGCCCACATATTGTTCTTCAGACCACAGCAGAGGACTGATGTCATTTCATCTAAAATATGCCGATGAGGTCATAAAACCCCACAGTGACTTTCAATTAAATTTTAGGCCAGACTTTTCTTATTGCTTGTTTCGCGGATCCGCCGACAATCATATTTGAAGAATACAAAAAAAGTGTGTGTGTATATATATATATATATATATGTGTGTGTGTGTGTTTTGTATTTATCGGATCCGCTGCAGCACCAATGGTTGAAATACAAAATTTTTTTTAAAAAAATTCTGCCCTCCGGTGGAGAGCCAACGGTTTTCTTCTGTTCATTTTATTTTTTTCCAGATTCCCATTAATTTAATTGTAGGTTAAATAAATTTTAGTTTGAAATAAAAATTAATTTTATTTCTTCCTCCTTCCTTGTATTGATTCCACATAGTCCTCGAGAAATTGAGAAGTGCTGAAAAATAAAGATTTATTTATATATTTTTTTCCTCCCTCCTCAGTAGATTTTGAAGTAGGGACATCCGAGGAGCAAGCAATTAAAAAAAGTCTGGTCTAATTTGTATAGCGCTTTTTACAATAGACATTGTCACAAAGCAGCTAAAATGTAAATATGTAAAGATATATTATATATAAACAAGTGTCACAAATTGAATTGTATTTGTCCTATTTCTAGATTGAATATTTATTTACATATATGCTATAGTTTTTTATTCTTTATTTTGTTATACTCTTTATAACATTACATTTCCTTTAAAATATGAAGTCTGTTTTATTGTATTTTAATATTTTTAAGTCTGTATGTTTTCTCTGCTAATATTTATTTAGTTCTCTCTATCTAAACTATTACTATGAACTCATTAATTCGATTTCTTAGTTTAATTCTTACATATATACGAGTCGTCCAAAGAGGTCCCTTTTTAAGTCTTGGTCCTTCCAAGTTTTCTTCCTTATAACATTTAGGGAGTTTTACCTCGCCACAATAACCAGAGGCTTCCTTATTTGGGGATTTCCAATATATAATAAAAGATCATAGGAAATTGTAAAGATGCTTTAGTACAATGCTTCATTGTTTACAAAAATCTGACTAACTCTTGACGCATTACTCTTTGAAGCTAATGGAAGTGAAATGCGAGAAGTCTAGCTCTCAGGACAGACTCATTTTGGAAGCTTATCTAATAAAAAAACAGTGAAATGAATTACAAAGCTCACTTCCTTCCAATTGCATAGAATGATTTATGGGAAAGGCCTGGTTAATCTGAGCATCTCTTAACCTAAAAAATGGGGGCAGCACGGTGGTTCAATAGGTAGCACAGCTGCCTCACGGCAAGAAGGTCATGGGTCCAATCTGAGGTTGGACCTGCCTGGGTCCTTTCTGTGTGGAGTTTGCATGTCCTCCCCATGACTGCGTGGGTTTACTCCGGGTACCCCGGTTTCCTCCCACAGTCAAAAGACATGTATGTTAGGTTAATTGACCACTTTAAATTGGCATTGCCTTGTGTGTATGTGTATATAAATGACTAGTCTTGATGAACTTGTGTACGCATATAACCTTGTGGGTGTCGCTGAGATGGCCACTGATGACGATAACGACGGTAAAGAAGCCAAATAAACAACCTGAAAAATGATTTAATAATAAGTAAATAAACGCACATCCAGAAAAATAGGTATTTATATGAAGTTTGTTTGGGGTCCAACAGTGATGGCTTGGCTGAGCTGGGATTTCACTCACAAGCTGGACTGCAACCTTAATTGCTGAGCTACCACTGTGCCCAATTTATTGGTCTACCTCCCTTTAACCATTTTAGAGCTAAACAACACTCACCGGGAGAGGCTGTGTGATTTAGACTTTATTGTTTTACACGTTTTACTGTGTAGCAACTAGAATCATTGATGAGTCATACTTCTCTATTATTCATACACGGTCTCATTTTCCACATGAATCCACTGGGTGTGGGTTAATATCACCATCTCTTAAATGTAGCAGAGTCCTTTTCCGTTCCTCAATTACAGGAGCGCAGTTGGTTGTTACGCTCTGCTCCGTGTCCTCTGTATGAGGGAAGGAAGAGTTCAGAGAATCATGTAGATTTAATCTGAACGTCAGTGCAATATTCGTTTCATGCGACCTGCTATATTTTGTAAATCTTTGATGTCCCCCAGGGGTACAGCAGTGCAGCCAAGAGAGTAGAATTTATTCAGTGTATAATATTATACAAATAAATATAAGATTATCTTGTAAAAAAGAATATATTAGCAGGCACTTCAATGATGCAGTGATCTCATATGCTAGTCTGTTACTTTAGGGACCTGAATTGATGTCTTCTGCTCAGGTGGGGTAACACATGCTGCCTTGATTGGTTGTTCAAGCCATTATGCTGTTAGTAGGACTACAGTCGATTCTGGTTAATCGGACCACATCGGGACGCGGTCATTTTGGTCCTAATAACCTATTAAACGAACATGCCCTATTTTACAAGACGAGACGTGCTATGTAACATATTAAATGTTTATTAAACCTTTATTGTACGATTTACACGACGTATAGCGAACGTACAAACAAGAACTAGTGTTACTTACGAAATTTGTTCATTGAAAAATAAATTTGCAAACAAGTTTTTCGAAACGATCTACAACACAATTTATAGGTACTCAGCATGCGAAGCATAATACTGTAAAAAATAAGTTCTTACTAAATTCCAGTCAATGTTTGAAGAACTTATCCAGTGTGATCTGACTTGCTCTCTTGACGGACTGCACTTGAACAGAATCAAGAAAGTGGTGGGCGTGTTCACCTCCTGCTGGCTTTGCTCTTGTCAAGAAAACTTTTCGAATTTACTGACCTTTGATAAAAGCATACATTTTTCCAGGGATCCCCAAAAAAATTCCTATATCTCGCTGACCCGCTTTGCAGTGGCTAAGAGGCGACTTGTGGCTTCTTTTTCTTATTCACTCTCACATTCTTTGGTCCGATTAAGCGGAATTTAGGTCCAAATAAGCGAATAAAATTACACGTATATGATACAATTTGTTTCGGTACTTTAGGATTTGGTCCGAATAAGCGTCTGGTTCCATTAGCCGGTGGTCCAATTAACTGGAAGCGACTGTATTCTCCAATCAGCCATAACATGTACGTTTCCTTTTTATTTCTGTGTAGCACTCATTGCGGGTGTTTAATGGCCGATGCCAATATTTAGAAAGCAGGTTGACCGATGGCTGAGAGATAATGCCATTACATTTTTATAATGTCAAGTTTTTAGAGACATAATTGATTAATTTAAATGAACATTTATTTAAACTTAACTTTTTTTAAAGATTTTTTTTTTTAGAAGTTTCATTGCACTTAACAGCAGTTTTTATTACCAGATAACAGCATATTTTTGTTTCTGGGGAAAACTTTTAAGTGTAAATACACTGTTCACAAACATTAAGGTATACTTTTGTTATGGAAGGTTTCATTTTTAAATATTCCCTAATTTTTGTGAGCAGCATACTTGCAAAACCAAACTTTTTTTTGGCAGTTGAAGGTGTCCTGACACACTATGCTGGTAACAACACATGCTTTAAGTTGTTAGGTAGGGCTTCCATGTGTTGGACTTGTTTGCCTGGAACATCCCACACAAAGCTGACCTGATTAAGATATGGGGAATTTGGAGACTCTCAACTGAATATTGTTTCCGTAAGGGTTTTTTCTTTTATGTTACGGTGCATTTTGCAATTAAGCAAAAATCCATATCGTACCTGTGGTCACGGAAATATCGTTTTAATTTCTGGAAAATTCCGAACTTGGATAAAATGTACCTGAGCATTATTTATATATACCTAAACATAATTTATATATACCTAAATGAGCTTGCTAGTTTCTGTCGTTATTCGTAATAGTGGCTAAGTGGTTCAGATTGCAGTTTAGGGGATTAAAGTATCTGATGTGTTAATGAGGGCATTCAAATAATGGCAGGAATAGACGGTAATATGATACTGTTCATATCCCATAGTAAGATGGCTATTGTGATATACAGACACAGCAAGCTGTTGGACACCTGTGTAACATGCGTGCTCATACCAGTCTATCCTGCATCCTTTTTCTCTCCAGATGTTTTGGATCAGATGGAGAACACAGCCACACTGACACCCAGCTGTGAGCTCACCAGCGCAGCTCAGACCGCCACAGCTCCTGGTTCTGTGGGGGCAGAGCTCAGCAGTCTGGATCTCTCTTCCTTGTTCTCCAGTGTTCCCTCTGGAGCCTCTGCCACACCTGTTGGACCTTCCACTCAGCCCGGCCCGAGCTCCTTCACTATGGACATGGCTCTCGTGGGCAGCGGGATCCTCACTATTGATCCTGCTTCAGTGGGATCAGCTCTGGGAGGTGCAAAGTCTGTGGACCCTTTGATAATGGCTGCTGGTGGGGACCTGGAAGCACATGTTCTGGACACTGGTGCAGGAGGTGGTGTCCTACAGCAAGGTGAATTGCAGTTGGATGATGTGCAGACAGTGAACCCTGAGGCTCTCGGAGCGTTAACGGTACTGGCTATCCAGAGCACCTCAGCAACTGAACATCTTCAAGCCCTGAGCGCCTCCAGTGCTTTAACGACCGAGACACCTTTGAACCCATCGCTCACCCCCTCCCTCTCATCCTCACTGTCATCATCCCTTGCCGCATCGCTGTCCTCTGCCCTTGTTTCATCTCTTGCATCCACCGCTGTACCTGAACTGCTCTCTCCCCAGGTGAAGCCTGATATCGGGCGACCTGAAGCATCTGTGGGCCCTTTGCTGAGTGGAGTGGAGGTACTAAACCAGCCAGAGACTGGCAAGGCCATGAGTCAGTTTGTGTTCCCTAGCCACAGTGCATCCTTCAGTGGACAGAAGGAAACTGGACTGCCCTCGGTCACCCCTTGCTCGTTTATGGTAAGTATAGAATGGCAAGTCTGTCTTAGTAGAGTTGTGATCAGTTGAGGACAGCTTTTGCTAAGAGCAGCAATTGTTACATAATTAGAAGGTGATGGGTGCTCCCATTTAAGAAATTTCATGGAGAATTCCAATCAGAACATGAAAAGATTTCTATAATGAATAATAATTAATAAAATTAGCGTTTATTATGACGTCATAAACGTTGACCATTTTTCACGTTCTAAAGGAAAGCAGTGGGTCTGCGCGTACGGATTACCGAGCCATCCAGCTGGCAAAGCGCAAAAAGCAGAAAGGCCCTACAGCCACTGCAGGGATTACTCAGAGAAAGACTAAGGGAGTAAGGAGCGCCAGTGATGCAGCTACATTGGTTGCATCAAATGCTCGATTTGGAGAAGGAACCACGGCAGCAACAGCAGGTCTCACCATCCGAGACCCAGTCACAGGAGCCCAGTATGTACAGATTCAGCTACTGCAGGTGAGGGAGTTGAGAACTTCATAATTGAAGCGTCTCTTTTTGCAATTGTATACTATTCTGATGTGTGCATATTTTTCAGGATGATCCTGCCACTGATGGGGACTTGGCTTTTCAGCTCAGTTCACAGACCTCCAGTTCTCATTCACAGCTAACAGTAGACCTGCCAGTCAACATCTTACAGGTTCAGCTTCTAGCACATACAGTGTCAATCATTTTAAATGATTATTAGGATGATTTTAATTTTGCATCAAATCTGCTCTTTTAGTGGTTTACCAGTGCATAATGATCCCAATTATATTTGGATAAACATGTTTGTTTTTCTTGTTTTACCAGATATCGCAGACTCATTTAGTGATAGCATAGCACCTTGTGTGGGAAGCAGATATGTTTGCTCAATATTTACATTTTCAATATAAGATATACCACTTAAAAAAAATAATAATAACCGTTAGGGGTGGGCGATTATGGCCTTAAAATAATATCACAATATTTTAGGCTATGTTTTCGATAACGATATTCAATAACGATATTTAAACATCTGGGGTTTTTTTTCAAAAATACTAATATAAAAATATTATATTTTGCATATTGTTACATTTTAAACAGTGAAATGTAACTGTAAAACAGGGTTTAGTGCAAAAACTCAATATGCACATTTACTGCAAATAATTAACATCAAAAGAGTGACAGTTTAACATGAACATGAAAAAAAACATGACCGTTTATTTCTGAATGAAATGATAAACAATTAACTATTGTAACTGACAGATCTGGCACTGTGTACTGTATTCAGTGCAAGTGAACATGACAGTAATTGTTAAAAAAAAAAAAGTACACATTTTTACAACAGTTGGCTTCTTAGGATTTGCAGGGCAACCAAACACGTATATGATTTTATAAATTAACATTTTATAAACAAAATACATCAAAATAAATTGGCCTTTAAATTAAATTAAATTAAATATTTCCGGCTAGATAATGCTGTAAACTGAACATATTATTTATTTATATGAATAAATAAATGAATATGTGTATATCTCAATATATATGTATATTCTCAAATGTGTGTGTGTGTGTGTGTGTGTGTGTATATATATATAATATATATACATACACATATACACACACACATATTCATTTGAGAGAGTGTGTGTGT
>JAVSBV010077751.1:0-23306 GCA_033117975.1 Parotocinclus spilosoma | reverse complement strand
CCTCGCCATGTCATATGTCGCTCACCCCGGCATATTCACTGCGCTGTGCCCACGTCTGTCCACAGTCCTAAAAAGACAGTCAGATGTTATAGTCTTAACATGCATATCGCAGTTGCACAGCATTTAAGGGTATATGTTTTGCTAATAAACCAAAATACCAAACTGGTCCCTACCAGCCCCTACCATCTCTTTCAAGGTGTTGCACAAAAAGGTGTAGTGAAAGAACATTGCAATATAATATCATAGTGCAATGCCCCCCCTCAGTACCCTGCACTAGAGGGGGTCATAGATACTGCACTCCAGTGGACAAAGCCCTGAACTACACAGCAAGTCTAACTAAGGTTAATGAGTCCCATTGAGGACGACTGCAGCATCTGGGTGCAGTTTCTTTTCCAATTTCTAACTCTACTGTGCTAAGTGAAGGAGATTGACAGGAAGAAAGATGGTCCAGCTGAAGGCGTGGGCGAGGGAGCAGGGAGATGTATCTGTCAGTCAACCGCAAAAGGGTTTAAACCTCTCACGGGAGAGCAGTGTGATAGAACCAGCCACACACACTGCAACACACATGCAAGAAAAAAATAACATCACCACCAGGGACCTATTCATTTAGAAGTTGTAGTAACTCTGTTCGTCTGTCATTAAACCTAAAACACACACATTCATGCACACACACACGCACAAATATATATATATATATATATATATATATATATATATATATATATATATATATATATATATACACATGTCTATATGTGTGTGTGTGTATGTGTGTGCGTGTGTGCATGAACCACAGTAACCACCAAGAACCAGCAAAATGGCCCCAGACGGTAAAAATGTCCTCATAATTGTTTAGAAACTTACCACCCCAAATGAAACACACAAGCACACACTCTTACACACTCTCACTCACACACACACACATATATACATTATTTCCCTTCCTCTACCTTGTGCTCTTGTTCACTGGGCTCATGCTGACTCCTGAAGGAGAGCTGAAAGAACCGGACAACATTAATCTTTTGGGGGAGAGGGAAAGAATTACCCCTAAATGCCTTCTCAGCAAGTGTCTCTGAATCTGGGAGACATACGAGCAGGAAAAAACATGCATTTTAATGCTAAGATCCTCACATTGTATTTGTGTTGTATTGCATTGCCATATATTTTGTTTTTCAATATATGCAGGAAGCACATACAGCCCCTGCAACAATTAAAAGAGTTATATGAAATTTGCCTTTTGGTACATTTTAGTAGCTTAATCTGCTAATGAAAATGAAAATTAAGGTGGCATACACTTATTTGACTTCTATGATGTAAATCGGTCTCAAATTCGGTTTTTCAGATTGACATTAAACTTAGTCAATAAACAGTCCAATATATATATATATATATATACACTGCATGTTCTCCCCATGTCTGCGTGGGTTTACTCCGGGTAATCCGGTTTCCTCCCACAATCCAAAGACATGCGTGTTAGGTTAATTTGCATCTCCAAATTGTCATTGACTTACGTATGCAAAACACCCCAGCCGTGTAACTGGAAACAGCTGCACGCCGGTCCCAAGCACTGATAAATGGGGAGGGGTGGAGAAAGCAATGGCAAACTCCTCCACTATCCTGCCAAAATACTTCATGGATCACATCGATGAAGGACAGAAATGTGTGGAGATGTAATGTATCCATCAAGTGACCGAGGGTCGGCTGCGACTGTACAGTTAATATCATCATCTTCATTTATTTCTTTATTTATTTTTTGAGTTAGTAATGAATTAGTAATGTGCTTCACTGCCCTGTGCAAAGTGTGCGTGTGTGTGTGTGTGTTGTGGTTTTGCTGCAGCTTGTGTTTTGAGTTTCAGGTGGGGCCAAAGGGAAAGGTCATTGGGATTGATCACATAAAGGAACTGGTGGATGACTCGATCAATAATGTTCAGAAAGATGACCCCACTTTGATATCGTCAGGCCGCGTCAAACTGTTGGGTAAGGTCACGTTTTACATTTGCAAATCTTGGAACTGTCTCTGGTATTTAACCTGTACCTTTACATTTTTTTTCCTCCTTTTGCATGGCTGATTGCACATTTTCGACTCTCAGATCACTTTATTTGTTACGCCTCATTGCTTCTACCCTCTTTGTCCATTTGATCATTTCCACTTACCCTAGATGCACGTTGTAGTTCAACAGGTACAAACTGTAGTCCATCTGTTTCTCTGCACACTTTTTTTAGTCCTCTCTACTCTGATCTCTAATGTTCAGGACGCATAAAGGACCTTGCTGGACTTTTTATACACTCTCACTCTCTGTCCACTTTATTAGAGATATCTTAGTGCTCCATCTTGCGGATAAAGTCAGAGATAGTAGCTCATTTGTTGGTCCACATTGTAATTGGAATATTATTTTTTGTCCAGCTGTGACCCTAGCTTAAAAAACCTAAAACCTAAAACCCCCAGCAGCACTGCTGGGTCTAATCCACTCATACCAGCACAACACACACTAACACACCGACAACACATCAGTGTTGGTGCAGAGCTGAGAATGATCCACCACCCAAACAGTACCTGGTCTGTAGTGGTCCCGTGATGATCCTGACCACTAAAGTACAGAGTACATTTATATTTACATTTACAGTATTTAGCAGACGCCTTTATCCAGAGCGACTTACAAAAGTGCTTTAAGACATCAGTAGCATAATCCATTCTTAATAATAAGGAATCTAAACAAGAATACACTTCTGAAACTGTAAAGGTTGTGTGTTTTTTTTATTTATTTATATTTTTTTAAGAGATAGGAAGACAAGGGTGGGGGTTTTAGTTGAGGTAAGTGTGAAATGAATGGATCTTTAAACGGCGTTTGAAGATAGCCAGAGACTCAGCTGTTCGAACATTGAGGGGAAGTTCATTCTACCATTTAGGAACCAAAACAGAGAAGAGTCTAGATGAATGCCTTCCATTTCCCCTGAGAGATGGGGTGACCAGTCGAGCAGTGCTAGAGGACCGGAGTGACTGAGGTGCAGTACGGGGTGTGATAAGTGCTTCTTTGGGAAATGATAACGGAGATAGGTTGCAGACACATAGTTGCAAAAACGTTTTAAAAACTCACAAAAGAAAAACGGGACAGTGGACTCCCAGAATCGCGCAAACGGACAGCCTTCAATATATAATGCTAAGCCCTGCCCACAAATCACACCTTAAAAGGTAGAGTAACAAAGTATGTATAGAAACAGGTAGACCTCAGTCTGTAATTGTACGACCAGAAAGTTCTTCTAGACGTTAATAAAGTGAACGGCGAATGTAGATTGGAACCTGAATGTAATGTTGACACAGGTTAATTGTGGAGTAGCATGGATTCGGCTGTAAATACAAATGTCATGAGCTGAATTATTAAATGTGTGCGTTATTTTGCTCTCCTAGCAGCACGACGGTAAGACTGCCATCGCTGGTCATCCTTTCCATCTGTTAAGGGATGTAGTTGGCACTAGTCGTTCCGGTGTGCGCTGATGGTTTGTGCCTCTGTGTCTCTGCAGTTGGAGATGGCAGGTTGGGCCACCCGGAAGAGGCCCCCTATGATGCGATACATGTAGGAGCTGCAGCTCCCTCTGTGCCACAGGCTGTAAGTGCCACCACTGTTACCCCTTTCTTGCTTAAACACTGTTTGGGATGTGTTGTGCAGTTAACACAAGTGTTTTGTACTACAGTGTTTTATGGCAGATGGGGTGTGAACAAAATAATATCCGTACCAAACCAGTGTAATAGGAGGCTTAGAGAGATTTTTGGGGTGCAGCTATATTTTATGAAGTGATTATTAAGCTTAGAGTCCAAACCAAACTGAGAATAAGACAGCAGAGGCCATACAATACTGTATTATGGGAGTTTAGAGCCTGTAACAAGCCTATAAAATGGTGTTCAGGGCACAGGTGAAAATAGACAAGGGAGTTCTTTCTTTGATTATCGTGAAAGCAATAAATCTACTGATTGTGAGATGATCTGGATGAGTACTTATTAATGTATATTATCTGTTGGTCCTGGATCCTACTTTGTTTGTGTTTCCTGTAGTTACTGGACCAGCTAAAGCCTGGCGGACGTCTCATTCTGCCTGTCGGACCGGCTGGCGGGAACCAAATGTTGGAGCAGCACGACAAGCTAGAGGATGGCAGCACCAAAATGAAGCCCCTCATGGGGGTGATTTATGTGCCTTTAACAGATAAAGACAAGCAGTGGTCCAGGTGGAAGTGACTTCCTCTCCCCTTCTTCCCCTTTCTTCCCTTCCCCAGGGCACAGGTGAAATGGTGTGGTCCGGAGCAGACAAGGCTGCCTATGCTGCTTGTTGTCTGGGTTTTTTTTTCGGCTTCTCCATACCAGAAATGCCTGCACGTGTTTTGCCCCCTAATTCCTGCCTTTTAATTAAAAACTAAAAGAAAAGTTGTATTTTTTATGGTTTTAATTATGGTTGGGCAGTATGCAAATATACACTCACTTACCACTTTATTACGTACACCATGCACATTCATGCAAATATTGAATCAGTCAATCGCATGGCGACGACTCATTTAGGCATGTAGACATCCCATCCATTTACGACCACATAACATGGCATGTCACAAAGCTCAAACCATCTCAAACTGGTTTCTTGAACATGACAGTGAGTTCACTGTACACAAATGGCCTCTACAGTCACCACATCTGTCCAATAGAGCACCTGTGGCATGTGGTGGAACGAAACCTGCCATAATTGGAGACTGTGGTGACCTAGTGGTTAATGTACTGAAGGTCCAAAGTTCAAATCCCACCTCTGTTAAGGTGCTACGGTTGGGTCCTTGAGCAAGATCCTTAACCTTGTTTGCATTGTAAGACTGGATAAGATCTTCAGCTAAATGCTGTGAATTCAAATGTAATTGCGTGATGCTGTCATGTTATATGGACCAGTTTGTTTTTAGTTCCTTGTTGATTTCATGCAGTGGAGAATTAAGATTATAAAGTGGCTGGGGAGTGTATAGAATGCTATCTAAGTGTATCGTTGCAGACTTTAGCATGAATTAATTCTGTTGCTCGTATTTACAACGGTTTACAGTGTTACCTGTGTACTGCCCAACCACAGTTTTGATATTTGGTTGCATTACCAGTTCTGAGATGATTTTTGGTGCTTGAGTTTGAGTGAGTTGAGACTCACTTAATGCTTTGAAAGAGAAGCATGGCTCACAGCAGTTGACACACTTAAATGAATAGGCTTTCAGAAACGATGCCGTGTAGTGTTTATTTTGTACTGGCAAACAACGACTAACTGTTTGTGCTCATTATGAAGGATGGATGCATGTGAACCTAAAAGGCATCTATTATCCATGCGTTTTTACAATTTTACACTTAACAAGAACCTTTTTCAGGAACTTAAGAACTTGAAATCTGCTCCTACTGAAAATTGGAAAAGCTTAAACCTTTGTAGTTCTCTGCTACATTCATTCTTGTGTGCAACCTATATAGCTTAGTGCAGGTGACGGAACTAAACCTTTTCCTGTTGCAGACATTGTTTCGTACAGTTTGTGTCATACTGCTAGCAGGATCTGCAATAGGTTCTGCTTTTGGATATTAAGGGCGTTACAATAAAAATAATAATAAATTAATTTCATGGCAGTAGTTTAATTTAATGTATAAAGAATACATCTTCCACACCAGACATGATTTTCGGCCCGAAATGGGATCTATTTTATTCGCCCTCTTTCCATTTTGGAACTGACCTACAGATCATTTACTGTCACATCTGTGCCTCATGAAGGAGGTCCTGTTTTTTTCTGGCCCTCTGCTGGCAGCCTTTTCACACTCGGCACAAGACTGAGTAAAATCATGTCTTCAAGTTCCTTTGGCCTCTGTTTCCTCTCCTCCTCGGCACCACAGAGCCATTTCACTTGCTTACAAAATGTTTAGGTCAAATAACAGGATTGTTAGTATAATAATAGCAATATTATTCACAATTAGTAATTAACTCTATTGAGTTCAAACTTAAACTTGATATAATTGTATAGTTCTCCTAAATCAAATGACGGTGTGTATGATAAAAAAAACAACTTAATTAACTATTATAATTAAGCAGCATATACTATCAAGTTAGGCCAGACTTTTTTTATTGCTTGTTTCGCGGATCCGCCGACGATCATATTTAAAGGATATTTCTCAGATTCGCCGCAGCACCAATGGTTGAAGTAAAAAAATATATATATTTTTTTTTTCTTGTTTTTTTTTTTTTCCCGTCCTCCGGTGGAGAGCCAACCGTTTTTTTTCAGTTAATTTATTTTTTTTCCATATTCACTTGAATTTAATTGTAGGTTAAATACATTTTATTTTTAAATACAAATGTTTTTTTATTTATTTCTCCTTCCTTGTATTGATTTCACATAGTCCTCGAGAAATTGAAAAGTACTGAAAAAAAAAATAATATATATATATATATATATTTTATTCTACTGTCCTCAGTAGATTCTTAAGTAGGTACAAGCAATTTAAAAAGTCTGGCCTTAATTTAAACTAAGTGTACGTTTGTGATAACTGGTCATTTTAGTCTGTTTTAATTTATATAAACAAAGCAGTGATCATGCCACTGTAGAGCTCTTACTTAAGTCTTTAGTTGCTGAAAAGGTTCTGAACCAGGACTTGACATATTTTCATGTGAATGCTCTTTCTATAACCCTTTTCTCTGTCTCCCACAGGGATGAACTTTGAAACGACAGTCTGGCAATATTCATCATTACATATGAACACACACACACACACACACACACACACACACACACACACACAACACACACCATCTGTCTGGACTTAACTAACTATGAGATGGTAAACGGACGGCGACGGAAAAGCCACGCTGGTTGCACTTTGCTTGGGACAGTCTTGCCCGCTGTGTGGCGGCAGTGCCCTCAGGATGGACGAGATAGACTGAACACTTTGAAAATGAAAAAAAAAAAAACTGAGTGAGTCTTTGGCTTGACAATTTCAGGACTTCAGCTTGTTTTGGGTTTGTGAATGTTTCTGTTTTCTTTTTTGGATTTATTTGCAGGTGCACTGTTTTTTTGTTTGTGATTAATACAGTATTGCAGTTGGTTCTTTGTTTACATGCATTTCAGCTGTTTTGCAGCTGAGGATGTTGAGGGATGCTGTTTCTCGTGAACTATAGGAATAGGTCCGATGTTATTAAAGGAGAAGTATGCACACCGAGACATGCTCTGTGCTAATATTTAAAGTGCTATGACTGCAGCCTTGCTGATAAAGCCCCAAATTTAGTTCTTCAAAGAACGTTGTAGATGGAGCCATGAGTTTGGAACAATCATTTTTTATCACAGCTTCATCAATGTTTTTTTTTTTTTTTTGTTTTTTTTGGATCCCTGCAGTCAGATTAAATTTCCTTTTCTTGCTACCACAAATTAATAATGCAACTTGAGTGGCTTCCAAATGACTAAAATCTCATGGCTGAATTTGGGTCAAACTTAAGAAATGATGGATACAATGTGTAAAACACGATTTATTCAGAAAAATTGCGTTGTAATTGAAATGAAAAGAACAAGTGAACCTCTGTTAACCTCTGAGAAACAAACCTAAACATGACATTACATGTTTAATGCTTATGTTTTAAACAAGGGGGGCGCATGTAAGTAGTTGTCCTGAAAAATACTGCTCACAAAAATTAGGGGACAATTAAAAATGGAATAGCCCATAATAAAATATCCTGTATTTTTGTGAGCAGTGTATATGCAGCTTAAAAAGTGATTTTACAACAATTAAGGTATATCATAGACAAAGAAGGTCCTGAGTTCAATCCCAGGGTGGAGCGGCCTGGTCCTTACTTAGTCGAGTCTGCATGTCCTCCCCATGTCTGCGTGGGTTTACTCCGGGTACTCCGGTTTCCTCCCACATTCCAAAGACATGCATGTTAGGTTAATTGATTACTCTAAATTATCATTGACGTGTGTGAGAGTTTATATCACTAGTCTTGAGATGAACTTGTGTATGGATATAACCTTGTGTGTGCCAATAGCGACGAGAAGCCAAATAAACAAACAAACATTATCATAGACAAAAAATACCACACCCCCCTCTAGTGGTCAGTTGTACAAAGTAATTTTCCTATTACATCAGATTTGTTTTGTGGAATTTAATTGACTTATTAATGGTTACTTAAAAGGGATTGGTTTGTTTCAGTTGAGCTTGGCCTCAACACAAGAAGCTATACTTAGTCTTCTTGTCTTTAGGGCTACTATAGGTAAAGCCTTCATGGCAGAATACTGAAGTAAAGCATGTTGTTGACATTACCATGTGATCACGCTGACCGCTTCCACTTAGTATGATAATATGATTCGTTTTATAACCGCACTATCATATTGATCACCTTGTTGTTGCAAGCCCATCCCAGGATTCAAACCCAGATTATCAGTAACTATTTCTAGCAGCAGACTCTTACCTTTGAGCCATAGTTTGTTTCCGGTTAAGGTTGTGATAACTTTTTTTATTTGGATCATGATAATCATGGTAATGCCACAGTTCAGCAAAACCCAATTAAAACAAAACTAATCAGGGTCTTTACGTTGGTCACAACATTCAGTGCTAATATACACTGCTCACACAAATGTGGGGATATTTTATTTTTATCAGCAGTATACATACTATAGGCTTCTCAGATATCATTGTTAATATTGGCCCAAATGATATATCATACAGCCGTAAAAACAAGCTAAAAGTGATTCTCAGTTGTAGTATTTTTGTTTGATGGGAGAACAGACAGGCTGGCATCGAAATTCTGAGACGTCCATCCTAACTTGCAAAGCCCTGTGCCACTTTAGTTCTCAATTCTATAGCTCAACTTTATAGCTACAGCTGAGTTTAGTAAAGGTTAGCTAATGCTACTCTGGCAGTATTTGAACTCTAATGCGCAGTTAAGGGCATCATAGACCAGCTGCACTCTTTCACGCTGACCAGCATGCTACCGAAGGCTTGCATCATGTGCAACGAGGCTGGTTTCGCACATGCGTTAACTGTTTCTCTTCCACACACTTGTGCGCCCCCCTCCACTCTGGGCGTACTGGCTGTGACCATGCTGATTTTTTCCATGTAGGACGTGTGTCATGTGCATTCAAACAAACGTGGCTTTGTAAAAATAAAACCCGACGCCTTGCAAACCATTTCGTCTCGCACCCTTGTTTTTCCCAACACTGTCATCTGTGGGCCGTCAAAAGTACAGGGGTTGTTGTGGTGGCAGGGATACCTCTTGCAGGACTACTCGCACTTTACAGCACCTTGTTTGTATGATGTATGGTTAATGGGTGGTTACAATGCTTTAGCACTACTAATAACTTTAGTAGAGGCACTGGGACACAGTGATGGTTCAGTGGGTGAGGCCAGGCCCAGTGTCAGGGGGTTGTTTAGCATTTCCCGGTAGGCTTCATTTAATGGCCAAATAACGTCAGTTCGCTTTAATAACTGAAATCTGAGAGTCATAATAGGAAATTAAAAAACTGATGTTTCTTACGTACATTTAATGTCAAAAAACTAGTACAAGCAAAACCTTGCGACACCTTCTGACAGAAGAGAATCGCAGTCTTGAAACAACATGGAAACGTTCCTTTCGTTTGTGTTAGTGTTAAAAAAATGTTTAATGATAAGAAGTACTGTACTTCACACTACTGTACTCAGTGTTTTCGTATTGTGTTTTCATGGATATTATTGTTTACCATGAAACACTATGTGCAAAATATTTAAATTACTGTGTGACCATAACGGTAACGTCCATTGCTCTCAACATCATGTTTCACAGAAAGTAATGTGAACTTTAAACAGCATGTAAGTGTGATGTGTATAAATACAGCTGGTTTTGTTTAAATTAAAATGTCCATAGGCGATAACGTATATAGTTCTAATATATACATGTATTATATTTTAGAATTCATATATTTTTTTATGGGACATATTCAGGGGCAAAAAAAATACGCTGTGTTCAGTTTTACTGAGGCAAATTTAGCAGTGATTTAAGCACATTATCAGGATCAAGAACCCCAGAACAATGTATTGTACCTTTAGGACACTGGTTACCACAAAAAGTATCACCTGGTTACATAAGCACTGTGGCGACAAAACAATGCACAAATCAACCAAACATGGGGATGAGGCTAAACACTAAAGTGTCCTCATAATAAGCCAGATATGGGTTTGTAAACAATCAGCTGTTCTTAAGATTCATTTTAAATGAACCTTTGCATGTACTGTAATAACTTTCTTCCAATGAGGCACATACGGGAATCAGTTCATCAAGTTATTTTCTTTCCTGTATTTTCTTTTACCATGTTCTGCTGGTCAAAGTAACAGGCATTCAGCTTCTTACCCCCGGACAGCATAGGGCACAGCCATTGGCATGATCTGGACGGGATGCCAGACCAGGCCTTCTTTCCCATGGGCACAGCAGATTATTCCTGCATGTGATGCCCGACACTGCCGGATCTCGAACCCTGCGTTAGGGTATTAGACTGCCGTGATACAGGAGTGCTATAGATTTGGTATAAAACGCAGATTCATAACATATGTATTGTGATTTGATCTGAGACTTAACTTGAACTCGCACACTATTATGTGACAGTTCAGGGTTGGGACCAATGATTAGTGGAATTAGTAGACTAAAATCAATGATTAGTAGAATAAAGATACTACACTGCTCACAAAAATAAGGGGGGATTTAAAAATGAATATGAAGAGGATTCAACAAGAACTGCTGGACAATCTGATCCTGTCCATGCCCCATCACTGACAGAGTGTTTGACACTCTTGGGTGACCATACACCTTACTGAACAGTCAATGTGGGGGCACTCTGGTCCAGTTTAACATACTTCTGTTCACCCCAATAAATATATCACTTGTTACTCAATCACCATAATTGAGTTTGGATCTCATTTGTGTAACCAAACAACTTTCTTAGACTTTTAATTTCCTTTTCTGATGATCTTGCTTAATGAAATAAAATCAAATGCCTCTTTTTAAATCACTTCATATTCCTTTAGAAATATCCCATCATTTTTGTAAGTATTGTATTAATGAAGTTCCTTCACTAGGTTTGATTTAATTCTGGTTTATTTGATATGTCAATTACGACAAGGAAAGAATGTAAGGTGGCATCTCCCTGAATTATGTGCATAACTAATGAAAATCATTCAAATGTTCAACAACAAAACATTTTATCTTATAAAGAAAAAATAAGCAACAATAAATAGCTTCAGAAATACAATATCTTACAACTAGAATTTTATCCTCTGAATGTCTGTTGTAATCATTTAATGTTATGGATGTGGCAGATAAATGCATTTTATTTTTTGTAAATATCTAATCTATTTTTAGATTCAGTATATGCTTGTATTGTGTGGTTGCCCAATATTACAGTCCCAAAAATAAGGAGGCTATAGAAACAATCAAAACTTAATACAATACCTACTATTTAATAATGTGGAGTTTTTGTGGATTTATCAATAATATTTCATACACCTTTAGTAATCACTTTTGGTTTTGTGAACTAAAAATTGGAAAACGTGTTTAATTTGAAGACGTGCTTGGTGTGAACTAACTGAGAAGAACAAAACAAGTAGAGTGTCATGGAACAGTGTGGTCCTGCTGGTCAGTTGCATATTTTTGATTTTCTAATTGACAAAAAGAA
Organism: Parotocinclus spilosoma; assembly: GCA_033117975.1. Taxonomy (NCBI): domain Eukaryota; kingdom Metazoa; phylum Chordata; class Actinopteri; order Siluriformes; family Loricariidae; genus Parotocinclus; species Parotocinclus spilosoma. Next base: position 11,636 of record JAVSBV010077751.1, on the reverse strand, counting down.
CAAATAGAAATATGATTCAATAATGATATTAAATGAACTATGTATAGTTGAGACATTGTAGTCCAATCAGGTGCAAAAGTTTTTATGTTTTCCTTTAGAAAACTCAATGCAGCACTTGGTATTCTACATAAGAGCAGTGAATGCAACATAGTATCCGTCTCTCACACACACACACACACACACACACTCACATAAGCCCGTACTGCTGAAGGTCTGAATCAGGTGTGTTTTTGCGCTACAGGTACATGCCGTTGATGAGGTAATCAGATTCCTCTGTTGTGAGGGGTCGAGCTTTCTTGGTCCTATAGCGAACTGCACGCAGCCTGCATGCCACCATGAGCAAGAGCAAAGCGCTGATAATCACCCCAAGGACCAGGGCCAATATTGCACCTACCAACACACACACACACACACACACACATAGGTTATACTAGCTAGAAAGTCAGAGAAACTCGATCATTTCTGCTACTAACTGGAAGGTTGTAGGTTCAAATATTGGCTCTGCCAAGCTGCCACTGTTGGGGCTTTGAGCAAGACCCTTAAGCTTTTTAATCAATATTGAATTATTCTGGATAATGAATTTCTGATAAATGGTGTGAATACAAAGCCCATTACCATGGTTTCTGTGGAGATCTGCAATTCATTTTCTAAATGTTTATGTTGCTCTGGTTATGATAGTTCCACTTAGTGAGTTTATGGCAGGTTGGCTACTCCAGGAGTAATGGCAAGGATATGGGAAGATTGCAGATTGTTGATGTAAGAGAAACTCTGATCTGTGTTACATGGCACACAGGCTGAGCCTCTGGACCACATCCCCACAACTCTGCTGAACTCGCTTAACTCTCAGAAATATCATTCTGTTCCTTATGTTTTTCTTATACAGCAAAGGCATTTTAACATTTATACATAAATCATTAGATAACCTCTTATTATTGTTCTTCTTGCAAAGAGGTTTTGATTTCTGCTAACAAGTTTCAAAATCTTGTTCCCTGTAAATGTCAACTTCAGCAGGTCATCACTTCTGTTAGAAAGCACTGGGTTTTCCAGATTATTTCTTTCTGGTAACGTCATCTGTTGTTTTGCTGTGCCTTTAGGGTCTTGAAAATGACAGAACAGCTGCTGTGGCATGTTGTTTCTGAGATTTATTTGATATACTGTATATTGTAGTTTGAGATGTATGTCAAACATGTTCATATTTCCATGATTTTTGTCTTTGTATACCTGAAGACTATAAGTGAAATTCCCTGTTTTGAGTGTTTTCCTCCCAACCCATCACTTCAGAAATGGCCAGTGATGAGCAAATTGTGGCACAGCTCTCAGGTGTGCATTTTCTTAGTCCTTGCTGATGTTCTGATCAATTATTTATTGTTGGGACAGTTAAAAACCTAATATTCAGGTAAACAATCATTTGTTTATAAATATCCAAACTTGGTCGCTCACATGTCCTAAGAAATGAGGTGCTCACAACATGGACATACCTGATTCTGTTGGTGGTTGTCCTGCCGGTTGTGCATGAGCTTTAGTTACTGCTGGAGAATTTTGGTGTACAGATGCTGACTGAGAATTGGCTTCAGAGTTGGGCGCCTTGGCAGCTACACACAAAAACCCAAATAATGACCACAATCTCAAAGTGTACAATATGTATAATTAGCTCATGACTATGATGCCTTAAAAAATGGTAAACCATTACATAAATAATAAATATGATGATGGAGCTATAGTACCTGTATTAGTATGTGTGGTGGGAGGAGGAGCTGCAGTCACTTGCCGATCCTCCGGTGCTAAAAGACAGTCATGACTGTATTGTGCATCTTCAACACGTATGTCAAATGTCAATGTGTTTGGAAAGAAGGAGTAGTTTCTCACCAGGTTTCTGGAGACACTCGTTGGCACAGTCTGTCTGCTGCAGAAAGTTGTTGTGGTTTCCTTTGCAGCCACTATACAAAAAGTGCTTGCATTCTTCAGCTGCAGCATCATAATACCAGCGTGGGAAAACGCCTTTACATGGTCCAACCACTGGGGGCATCATGCATGGATCTGGGAGAGGAGAAGGAGAGATTAAAAGAGCTCGAGGCCAGACTTTTTTATTGCTTGTTTCGTGGATCCGCTGACGATTATATTTGAAGAATACATTAAAAAAAGGTTTTTTTTGTATTTCTCGGATCCGCCGCAGCAGGTTGAAATAAAAAAATTACAACATTTTTTTGATTTTCCGCCCTCCGGTGGAGAGCCAGCGGTTTTCTTCTGTTCATTTAATTTTTCCCAAATTCACTTTAATTTAATTGTAGGTGAAATACATTTTATTTTTAAATAAAAACATATTTTTATTTCTTCCTCCTTTTTTGTATTAATTCCACATAGTCCTCAAGAAATTGAAAAATGCTGAAAAATAAGGATTTTTTTTTTCCTCCCTCCTCAGTAGATTCTTAAGTAGGGACATCCGAGGAACAAACAATTTAAAAAAGTCTGTTTGAGGTGAAAACGTCTTAACGTTTTTGTAACACACCTTCCAAAGTTCCCCTTCTGTCATCATTCTCACCATGTGCGTGAATATCGTTATTATTATGCTGGCCAGTCATACATATACAGATACATGAAAAAGAACTTTAGCAAGATCTGAATTTTTAAAAATCTTCTGGCACATTGTGTACGGTCATAGATGAATATCCATGCCTTAGGCGAGTTTCCGCAGCACAAACACAGCGCATCACTGTCGATGTTGATGAACATTGTGAATGTAATGTCAGTCACTTATACCTTTTATTTAATGGCGCGTTTAAATACGGGATTGCCAAATACCGTGAGAAAAAAAAGCCACAGTTAATGGAACAAGGACACAAATAAAGCCAATTCTTTGAATAAGCGGCCATGGCTAAGGAAGTTCAACAGAAGTCCACAGTCTGGATGTTATGTGGCCTCCGTGAGATTCAATGAGCCTCAGGTAACAAGGCACAGAGGAGCCTTGTTTCCACATTGAGAAAAGTGGGAATTCCCACCTGATTTAAAGTCATTTGTTCAAAGCTTTTCCACAGAACCATTTCAACCACGTTGCTGTGCTGTTCTGTAAGTGTTCTACTCAGAATCTGCACTCATTACGTCACCCTTTTTTTCTCTCAGTATGGCATGTCCAAATCCCTAATCTTTCAACATCTCTCACTATATGTACATGTAGGTGTTTAGGCTTGAGTTAAAGGTTCACGTTTACACAATATTGCCAGACATTTTATTGCATCAGGCTATTTGATTTAATAGTACAGTCGATTCCGGTTAGTCGGACCACATCGGGACGTGCTATGTAACATATTAAATGTTTATTAAACCTTTATTGTGTGATTTACACGTATAGCGTACAAACTTACAAACAAGAACTACTGTTGCTCACAAACTTTGTTGATTGAAACGCACAATTGTCGTCTTTGTCAAGCCGGTTTTTTACCAACCGACGCTGACTAGTGTTTGATGGTTGTTGTTTGATCTTATCCAGGAAACCAATTTTTTCAGCTAACGTCAAGTCCCGCCGTGGCATTTTGGCAGGGGAGACGAGACACGCACAGTTTACTGACTAAAGCGTTCTGATGGAATTCCTTGCACGTGTTGCCGGACACTCGTGTTTACGCTTGGCTTCAATTCGCCGAAAAGCGGAGATGCAGATGCATCCAATAACCACGCTGCTGCCTACTGGGTGTTTCGTTATGGAAAAGAAAGTGATGGGCTTTTGGGATTTCCTGACCTTTGATAAAAGTATAAATTCTTCCAGAGAGCACAGGAATCCTCCCATAAATCGCTGATCACTAGGTGGCGACTTGTGGCTTATTTTTCTTATTCTTCTTCTCTCACGTTCCTTGTTCCGATTAAGCGGAATTTTGGAAAATAAGCGTTACATATAATAGCATTACACGTACATAATAGGATTTGTTTTGGTACTTTAGGATTTGGTCTGATTAAGCGGCTGGTCCCATTAACTGGTGGTCCAATTAACCAGATTCGACTGTATTTCTTAGACTGATTGCAATCAATCATTGCTCAATGACTGAAGATCATTATGTATCATTCTATATTTCTCATAAGGCTAGATCATTATTTGTAGTTACTGTATCCTCCTGTCGGTACAGACCAGGCAGTACCAAGGCATTGCTAAACCTTGGGACTCCAACACCATGTGGCCGATTCGTGGTTTGTCCCTCCTTGGACCATCCACTGACTAGGGGCACCCCACAAGCCTTGCCATTTAAAATCGGCTCCTACCCGGTTATATGACCATAATGCTTTTGTGCTTTTGTGCTGGTTTATTCTGTATCCAACACAACAACTACAAGAATTCACAGTTTGCTTATCATCTAATAAAGCTCACAATTTGAGATGCAGTTAAGACCGTCAACGATATTATCCAATCTGGGAACGTCCTGTGTTTGCTCATTGGTGGAGACCTCCTATAAAGTTAAGTATCATTACCGTCATTAACTGTAGGATTCCTATCAGGCTTTATCCTTACCTTGGCTGACTGCAGGCTGTTTTTGTAATTTAGGCTGCACAGGGGTGGCAGTGTTGTGTGATTCTGTAGGGATCATGCCTCGGCCCTCTGCTTCTCTGACTTCTCCCTTCTGTGAGGAACCTTTGGATGTGTGAGTCACGGTTTTGCGTCTTCCATCAACTACACATGGAGAAATAACCTGTTATTAAACCCTTCAGATCATTGTCTTTATAAAGTAGTTGTGAATTTGGTCAGACTTATTACAAGTAGCTGTAATAGCTATAATTTACAGTAATTAGTTCCCCAGCAAAAAAAAAATATTACAGTCCCTTTTATTTTAAAAACAGCACCATGTGTGCACCATAATTTTACAAGACATGTTTTTTTACTTTTAGCTACTGCAATGACTCCATTCTTTGGTTTTGCTTTATCACACCAAATGCAGTAATACATTTGGTTATTTATGTGTTATTAATGATTCAGTTATATAGCATACCTTTCCAGACCAGTGGACAGTATAGGCTCAGCACTTAAGGCACTGGAAAGCAAGGATGGGATTCCTATAATACTGTCATATGGGGGCACCCCTGGTCAGGCTCAGACTTGATTGACCTCTATGACTCAAAGAGCTTATGAGACCCAGTGGAATACTGATCGAAAGCAACTGAGAAACCCTACCTCACCAGAGTCAGCATACAAACTAGCTCAGTCTATAGGGCACTGGTTTCCAGTGCTGAGTCTCTCTGTTTTGTATCTCTCATCTGGCTGGGTGAGATTTGTTTCTTAGCTTCATACGATGTATTGAGGACCCTACCAATGTGGACACAGTGCATTGGCTCAGTTCATGGCTGAATAGTTACAGTTTGTCCCCAGTAAGGCAGCCACTATCCACTATCATGGGTATTTGTCGTCTGCCTGTTTGCCTTGCCAAATCTCTGGAGTTTCTCGAGCTGGGTCAGCAAACCTGATCTTGTGGTGCACCCATATGACAAGTCCGTTGTGGTTTAATACATGGCTCTCATAAATTTGCAATGGTTTATAGGTTAAACTCACAATCCTGGCAGAAGTCTTCATCCGAGCGATCAGGACAGTGTTGTTTACCATCACATGCGTAGCTTATGTCAATACAGCAGCCATCGTCACACATGAACTGATACTGTGAGCAATGATGAGTACATGCTGCAAAGAAAATACAGGTGTAATTTAACGTAAATGCAGTGGAACCTCGGGATTCAAACTCAATTGGTTCCAGAAGTTCAAACAAATCATTAATTTTTACGCATATATCAGTAGGTAATTAATGATTAAAACCATGAATACACCAAAGTAACGCAATACAATAATAATAATCAATAAATAGATTAAATAAGAGAAAATAAAGGGAAAAAAAACTTTATAGCCTTCATAGCCTTATAACTTTATAACACAGTTTCAAAACATCTTATCACTGGGACAACGGCACCAAGATAAAGGGGTACATAATAGAATATAATAATATATGAATGATATATTATTCATTTAATATAATACCATATCCATAATATGCATTTGATCGCTTAGATCTTTTGGGTTTTATGGGGATTGGTGTGGAGTACTGTACTGGCGTAAAATGTTTAGAATTTGTAGAATGTGTAAAATCAGAATTTTTCTTAACATTTTTAGCGGACCATTCGATGCCTGTTCGAGTGAGGACACATTTAAATTCCTTGGTTGCACTGTATTTCATTTTTAATAAAACTTGAAGTTTGTATACATTTCTCAAAAATACAAAAAAATTTAAAAACCACATTTAAATTGAAACCATCATTATTAAACCATTTTGGGCTTCGAACCTTCTGCATGGTGTTCCGGTGCCAACACTGTGACAGAGACGTTATCTGAGCTCCTCTGTCCAGTCGTGTCTGTGACCGTCATCTGGAAGGTGTAAGTACCCTCTCTGAGTTCACTTAACTTTAGGAGACCTGGATGGGTGACCTGATTAGACAGAACAAAAGCCCTGTCAGGTCCAATCACTGTTTAATAACAATTTCCTACACCTGTACGCCAACCTGTCACACCATTAAAACCATTTGCCTGATCCTGTGGACCACACAAGACCTCTAAAAGAGTCTTGTGCGGGACGTGGGGAATATGAAAGACACTTTGTCACCTTGAACTCTAAGCTCTTTAAACAATTCCTTATCATTTTTATTTTCAGTATGGCAGGAATGTATTACCCTGTTGACAGAAGCCATTGCTATCAGGGAGACGAATAGACTGCCAGCTGTTAACTCATCAAAATATCCTACTAAATTAATGAATTTAGCCAAAGCTATAGGAAACGGGCAAGCAGAAGGCACATGCTCACAAATTAAAAGCACAAAGCACAGACTTACATTTACATCATTTAGCAGACACCCTTATCCAAAGCGACTTATAATTAACAGTCTTACAATCCAAGCAATTATGGATTAAGAGCCTTGCTAAAAGTCCCAACTGTGGCAGATGTGGGATTTGAACCCTGGACCTTCAGGTCCAAAGTCCAGTATCTTGATCACTAAATCACCACAGTCCCTTGCATGTCAGAGACTCAACTCAATTTGAATGGAACTCAGTTGTTCCATGTAAATTTAATATTATTAACATTTACGGTGTGTAGCTTCATTTCTGTCCTTCAGACCGAACAATATTTAACCTAAAACTCTTTCTGAAACACTACAGGTTTTCTAGGGAGGCTACTTTTGTACATAACCATATCTGAAACTAACAAGAAGACAAAAAGCTTGACCTTAATCCAATAGAAAAGTAGTGGAAGGACCTGAAGTGAACACAGTGTGAGGACAGTGTTTCCCCCAGGACTTTGTTCAGCAGTGACTCCAGGGACGGCTTTATATCCACTATCTTAATTATGTCCTATAAAGGCGTGGTTTTTGCCGCTGTTTGGGACCAGGTCATCATTATTCCAACGGGATTCCATCTCCGTTTGGTTCGGGTGTCTGACCACCGGCGCCCTTGCGCCCTTCCGCGTTCCCTAGAGATAGTGGTAAAGTCCGGGGGCTTATTGGGGCCGATGGACTGGTATGGGAGGGTAACCCCCGAGGTATTTAGTTTGTTAGGGTTTTCCCCGTCCCGAGTGCGCTCCTTGCACGGTCAGAGCTCGGGCTCTTCGGTTGTCAGCACCTACCTAGCCTCACTTCAGCCGGGATCTTTCTTTGTTTTAGAGCTCACGCTCGCCCTCTGGCGCTTCGGCGCTCCTCGCGATTTATTCTCATTCGCGCTCCTCGCGTATTTGGGTTTATTATCGTGTTTATTTTGTGTGTTATTCACACTCGTGCTACAAGTGCGTCCTGAGCTTATATGCTCGCCTTTCGGTTTCATTATGTTAGGAGTCTGACGCTCCGCCCTTTATCCCTTTTCAGTTGTTCTATATTATTTCCCCATTCTTATTATACGCCGTGGGATACACTTATCCCGCATACTTGGGTCCAAATAAAAACCACTACATCTCGTAACACTTTTCCTATTAAGTGAGTCACACCACATACATTTTGCCACTCGCAGATGTCATATCGGCTCATTTTCCTGAATAGTGAAGTAAAATATTAATTTTGTATTTGTTTAATTGGGTTCAATTTAACGACTTTTAGGACTGAATATCTGATGATGCATTTGGTCATATTTATGCTGAAATATAAAGGGTTCACAAACTTTCAGGCACCACTATACTTAGCTCTCCTTGACAACAGAGCAAGTATTCTGTAACCATGCTTACATTTTAAACCCAAACATAGATTATGGGCCTGGAGAAAACAAGCCCTCTGAAGTAAACTACAACATTCTTCACCTTATGTTATAATGAAACCTTTGAAACACCCCAAATTGGATTTAAAAAGGTCACTGGATATGGAAACAGGTAACGAAAGTGTTGGTCGCTGTCCATCTGTGAGCTTCAACAAAGCCTTTATTGTCCTGATGGGCAGGTGGTCAAAAAAGAGCTCTTACTTACACACACACACACACACACACACATACAAGTTTCTCTCATTGTGTGGACTTTTACATAACATAATATTCCATAAAATAACATATTATTTCCATGTAAATAATATTACCAAGCAATTATTCTAGTGGGGACCAGCAAATATCCATATAGAATAAGAAATGTCAGGTCTTTTTAACTTTGTGGGGACACTGTGTTCCCACAATGATATATAACCCACCGACCCCACACATACAGTTACATCAGCCCAGCTTACTCCTGCTCACTGCTGAGTGTTTACCTTCATGTTGACAGATGGCTCTCCCTTAACAAGGGTCCATTCATATTGCATGACACCATGATCATCCATGCTGTCTCTGCCGTCAAGTATGGCCCAGTCTGTAGGCAGCTGGACAGTCACATCCTGTCCGGCATCGCTACGCGGGGGCTCGTCCAGCTCTAAAGACAACCAAACATCAGCATTTGTTTAGAAGGCTAGATATTTTTTCATTTGTGTTTTCGAAGTGACACAAAAGTATTACTGAAATCTAACATGTACATGAGATACAGATTGCTTGTCCAATGTCTGGATATCATCACCAATCTGCGTTGAGTATTTTAATTACTTTCTAATCGTTATTTACATTATTTTAAAGTGTTCCTTAGACTTTATATTCCCTCACACGCCCCTGGCCAAACTCTGTACTATTGGTGAACCATTTGCTGGCATTTTGATTCCTCTCCCATGTTCACCAATCCCTTAATCACATCCTCCGCTATGTAAACCCCTTGTTTGAAAAACTTGGAGCACAACCAGGTGTATGATGTTTAAATAGTGGCATTACTACAGAGGGCAAGGGAGACAAAACATGGACACTGCTGACCGATGTGCAGCATCTCTTAATATTTGAGATCCATGTGCTTCTGTCCTGGCACACTCATCAGAAGAGCAGATTATGTGCCCTTAGGGTCTTGACTGATATTGCTTGGTGGCAGATCAGAGTGTAAGGACATATTGGACACTGGTAACCCTGTGGTAGATCAAAGCCAATGACCATTCGGAACGGATCTGTACCTTTCATGGATGAGTCTCCGTCTGCATCCGCATCATCCAAAGGTTTTCCCACAACCCGGTGATGCTCTCTAGGGGCGCTGGCGTTGCGCGCTGCCCGGCTGAAGGTACTGAAGCCCCGTTGGAAGGAGAAAGCGCACACATTCAGTCCTCCATACGTGCAGTTAAACAGGTAACAGCGCAGCTCGTCATCACCGTCCGTCGGCTGGATCTCCTCCTGCACGACGGCCGTGGTGCAGCGCGGCTCAGCGCAACATGCGCGCACACAGTCCCGGCGGCCGCGCACCCGCCCTGGGGCCGACAAGAAGGTGGCGCCTCGTTCTATGGAGGCCATGGCGCGGATGATGCTCTCCTCCGCGGCATCGAAGTCGCTCAGACACGCGTCACTCGGTTCCTCGAGGCTCTGATACGAGTCATCCTGTTGCAGCTGCTTACGGAACTACTCCAGCAGTTCCTCCACACCCGAGATCTTCGACTTCAGGTCCGAAATCTGCGAAGAGCGAGCGATGCCTACGACACAGAAGAGCAAAAAACCCATCCGCAACATGTCTGCGTCAAATAAAGGTCACCTTTTACCTTCCGACAGAAAAAGAAATCAAAGTGGGTTTATCGAAAAAACGACTAGTGATGACAACATGATCTCAGAATAAACAAAACGCCATTTCCAGCTGCGGACAGTTCGCAGGTGCAACGCTTTTGTTTTCTGAGAGATGCTGAGGTTGTGGGAATCAGAAATGAATCGGTTCTTTTAACGATTCATTTAAACTAGTCGGGTGAATCTTTCCCTCATCAGGAGCTATGTGGGAAACTGTTCCCTGTTCGGTCCATTTAAAAATCTGGGGCACTATTTAGTGCAGTATACTACTACTACTACTCATAATAATAATAATAATAATAATAATAATAATAATAATAATAATAATAATAATAATAATGACCTGGAAGCACGTGGGTAGCACCGCTGCCTCACAGCAAGAAGGTCCCAGGTCTGGGTCCTATTGTGTGGAGTCTGCATGTCCTTTCCGTGTCTGCGTGGGTTTACTCTGGGTACTCCGGTTTCTTCCCACAGTCCAAAGACATGCATGTTAGGTAAATGTTTGTCTTTAAAGTAGCCCTTATTGTGTGACTGTGTGTGTGACTGTGTGTATGGGCCCTATGATGGATTGGCGCCCCCGTCGAGGGTTGTTCCTGCCCTTGCGCCCAGAGTCTCCGGGTGGGCACTGGCTGGCCCGCAACCCCGTGTGGATTAAGCATTATTATTATTATTATTATTATTATTATTAATAATAATTTGTTATTTATTTATTAACCTAATTTTGCTATAATTTAATATACTTTTAGTATTTATTTCATTAACATCCAGGCCACCCATGGAGGACGGGTCCCCTGTTGAGTCTTGGTCCTCCCAAGGTTTTTTCCTACCATTTTATGGAGTTTTTCCTTTCCACTGTCGCCCTAGGCTTGCTCAAGTGGGATTGGCCTTTTAAGACAGTGTAATATTGTGAAGCTGCTTTGAGACAATGCTACGTTGTAAAAAGGGCTATATAAATCAAATTGAATTGAATTGAATTAAGCATAAGATAATGGAATGGAATGGAATGAAATACTAATGACCAGGGCTGGATTCAGGATGCTTTGACTGGGTGGGGAGTGAAAATATGAATATTGTGTGATGGTACTCAGGGGAGAGGGTCTTTGGTTGCTCCAGTATGTACAATAAGCATGGCCCAACTCTGCACCCCTCTGTATATGGCAATGGATTCCAAAAACCCAATGACACTGTACAAAGAAGGACAAAGAACTCTTACCATTTTGTGGGAAGAGTTGTGAGCAGTGAAGAGGAAGGGTGTAAGGCTAAGAAAGCGTATTTTCCACCATCCACACTGCATGATCTGTTTATTAGAAACCGAGCACACAATAGAATCCACATGGTTCTGACAAAGCAAGAGAAATTCGATTTTGGTGACATTATTTTTGAGGCTTTTTCAAATGTTTATACTTTGGTTCTGTGGCCAAACCAAGTGGGTTTGTTCACTAAGTCAAGTGAATCAAAGGAATTGTTAGAACTTTTGTCAACCTCGCCCTGTGGAGTTGAGTTCATAACACTTCGTACGCGCTCTGTTCCCTTGTGTCGT
>JAVSBV010077740.1:0-10071 GCA_033117975.1 Parotocinclus spilosoma | reverse complement strand
GGACTTTCACATTGAGGACAGAAGATCCTACAGTGACTCTGTGTTCTGGACTAAATTCTTACGTTATTCTATTCAATATTTATCTTCATTATTGGCTTGTATGCTAAAACATTATATTCTCTATTTTATTTTACTCTTTATAGTATTATTTTTTTCCTAAAAGGTTAGTCAGAAAAAAAGTTCTTTTTTATTACTATGTGCACTACTATTAATTTGCTGCTGTAATCCATGAATTTCCCTACTGTGGGACTAATAAAGAATTTTCTAATCTTATTTTATTTTAATTATTATAAGTTTTTGTTTTTAGACTACTACTACAAATGTAATAGTTTGATAACCTAACATTCTTACATCAAATCATTAAGGGTCCTTCAATCTAGGTCCTTCCATGGTTAAGGGAGTTTTTCCTTGCCACTGTCTTTGTGAATGTCCTAAAAATTATGAAATTCTAAAGCTGCTATGAGATAATGTTCTACTGGTACTTTAGTTTCCTCCCACATACCAAAGACATGTTAGGTCAACCGGTGTGTTAAAAGAGTACTGATCTGTACATGTGTGTGGAGATGTCCCTGCAATGTATTGGCACGTTACCGCCTTGCAACCCTGAACTGATTTGAAGAGGGTATGAAAATGAGTGACATTCCCATACATAAATCCTATCCAGCATATATACGGGCAATTGAAAACATAAAAAACAAGCATTCTGTAACATTTTTACTTTATTTATTTAATTTAACCAGGTAATTTATTACAGACAGATTGTTTTTTTTTTATAGTGAGAATCTGGAAAGCAGCTCATGCCACTTGAGGAAAGAGAAGCACTTAGAGGAGTAGAAATATATTATATTCAAAATACAATATATAGAAGATGACAATATAAATGCTAGAGCCATCACAATATTTTCTTTAAAATATTGTGAAGTAATTTCATGATTCACTCATTCCATTATGTTTCTGATATGCATGTTTTGGGGCATTATCTTGCTGAATCAACCAGCTTCTTTGAAGTTGCACATAATGTCGCTACACTGATCTTCAGCTTTAATTTTTTTGTTATTTTAAAATAGGCTTCAGACCTCCAGCAGCTCAACTGATAATCATCAGCATGTACCGACCCATTCACCAAGCTAGGAGTCCATGGAGCACATCTTTACATGACTTCTAAGGTGGGAGGACTGCACAGTACCGCCACATCTACTTACCATCTTTTCCACTGTTGCAGCTGGGAGATAATCTCATCCAACTTTCCTCCCACACAACCACTTGTATCTGTGCAGCATTCAACCAGAACAGAGGCACCACCTAGACTCAAACTGGGATCTTCTCAGCTGCATGGTGCATTTTTGCCAAAATGATTAAGACTATTCACAGGTGTCCTTAATCGGAGTGACTGACAATACATCCAAGTGCATAAGAGTCAGTAGCCTAAGGACCCAACAGCAAAGTTTGGCTACACAGCTGGTCATAGTCCCATATATTTGGCCATTAAGGCCAAAAAACTTGTAACAACTGAGTGATATTTAGAAAAAGCCATATAACATTGTGTTTTGAGGATCCCTGTGTACTCTGTGAACCAACACAGACTTTCACAGTCCAAAGAGATGCATTAGGTTAATTGACTATGCTAAACCTGGTCTGACCCTAGTATATATACACTGCTTACAAAATTATGGGATGTTGTCAAACTGCTTACCTTCTTGGTTGTAGCTATGCCAACACCAGACTTGACGATGATTGTTCAGTGAGTTTTTTTTGTTTGTGATAATTCACAATTATCATACCGAGGATGAAAATGGAATAATTATGTAGAAGTTCAACTAAATGTATTATTGTCATTATTTGTTATTTATTGTCACACAAAAAAAATGCATTTAGTGTGAAACAGCCTTTAGTGAGCATGTGCATCAACAGTCACGGGAAAGCCAGTGCCTGGCCAGTGGGATAGGGCGCAAGGCAGGAAGCGAATCCATTATAGGGAACATACACTTACCTACACACACACACACACACACACACACACACTATCACACACAATGGTACTTTAGAAACACCAATTAACCTAACACGTCTTCGAAATGGAAACCACAGTATGGATTAACCCCATATCAACCCATGTGGACAAGGTGAGGACATGCAGACTCCACACAGGCTGAGGTTGAGAACAAATTAGGGAAACAACTACACTGACCACTGTGGCACAATTCATCCTGTAAGGTCCAATGAAACTGACCAGGGGGTTGGGGGGTTGGGGTAGTTGAATTTTGCTTAGTTATAAAACAAGCCAACTCTACAAACTCTCTCATGTCTAATTGGCACACCTGACTTCTCAGAGATTCACCTACTGTGCACTAGTTCAAACCACACTTAAGTAATTACTTCAGAAATCCAGGAAAATCCAAATGATTCCCATTTGTTCCTTGAAACTGTATATGAGCATTGGCAATTACAGCATGGAAAAGTAATGAAAGCACAAACAGTGCAGCATATTTCTTGAAGATCAAAAGCATTCCAAACTTTTCTAGTTTGAAAGGCATTTCTGCAAGTGAAGGTGATGTAATTGCTTTGTACTCTGGCATAGCTATGTTCTCTACCTTACCTTTCTTTGTTTAAATATAAAACAGTGCCTTCATCATGAACGCATTTTGTGAAACACTAGAAGCTCTAACAGTATTTTTGATGGTTTGGGCTGATTATGCAAGGCATATTATGTTCATACGTCTAGGAAAGGCAAACAAAGCACTGTTTGTCATAACCAGTCCTAACTGTCCGATAAAGACAAAAGTTTACACGTTAATCAAGGGAATTTCAAAGCCATACAGGTGTATACCTGACGTGAGCATCTCGTTATGTGTACTGTCTGTGTATATCCATGAAAGGAGGATCTGTTCAGGTAAAGTAAGATACTATAGATCAACATTTTTAATCTTTAATTATTTTTAAAAGGTAACTTTGACTCAACAAACAAAATAAGACATTGAGATTGTGTGTTTAATGTTATTCTCACTCCACCATTTAGCAATCAGAATGCTTTTAAAAAGCTTAGCCAGGTTTTGTCACACAGCATCTCACCTTTCCATAAAGGCATTTATACGGCGCTCCTATTGTAACGCAAGCTTGTACACAAATGGGCAAAACACACTTATTTTCTGACATGCACCACTAAAATCTCTGAAATGTAGTGCCTGACTGCTAAACTATTGAAGATGAGCTGGTTAAAAAAAGGAATATAAGGTTATATATAAAGGTATATGAGACAGGAAACGTGATCTGGACTAAACTGTAAGCTCAGAACATTTCTGTCATCACTTTATTCACTCAGCTCAACTTACTTCAGAAGATATTCAAAGATCCTTAGCAACCATCAGGGAAATCTAGTTTTTTAGGAAATGCATGCTTTTTTTCCAATTACTACAATACTTATTCATCATATCTATTATTATTAAAAAATAATCACACTATGCAGGTCATTGATATAGCTAGTTGACAAAACTTGTAGTTGACCATGTATTACCATGGTGACATCGTCTTTTTATTCTACTATATTGTAAATATAAAAGGTTTTTTTCAAATGAAAACTGCATGCAAATGATGTATATATGTGTCAGAGATACTGCTGTGAATATGTGTGATTTATGAGGGATTGAAATGGCTGATGGAATCCAAAAATGCATTTATAGGCAGTATTACAAACAACATGGAAGATCAGCCAGATGAAAAAAAAAAAGAATATCAAAAAGTATATACTTATTGGACATAAAGCTAGTGAGGGAAGAAACAGAAGAGGGATGCATAATTACAGTAGCACAGGCACATACATCCAAGTAGCATTTACAGTTTGTTACAAATAATGCAATGGAAAGTTTGTTTATTTGGCTTTTTTAACGTCTCCATTGGCATGAGTTGCCATTTCAGTGACACTAACAAGGTTATGTCTACACACAAGCTTAAATCCAAACTAGTTATATATACACACACGAGTCAATGGAAATTTTAGCGTAATAAATGAAGCTAATATGCATGTCATCACATTATTGTGCTTTTAAGGATAATAAGGTTAATCTGATACTGCATTTTTATTCCAGCACGTCTGCCTGACAACTTCATTTATCAGACTAGAACTAGTATTTTAATTATTTTGCCCTCTAAGGCAGGTCCTCTGTCATAAATCCACAGATGGTACCAGTGCACATGACACATTTAGGAAGCCAAATGCTCACACATTTTACATGTTGCATATAAAATAAAACCATGACCCTCGCCAGGAAAAGCCAAAGAAAAGTGAAATGAAATACAACAATAATAAGACAAGACAACTGTGAGAATAAGAGAGAAGACTCTCATTTGTGTGTGCATGTTTGATAATAAAAATCATAACATTCCTGAGCAACACTGGACGACTGCACTTCTGAACTTTGTCAAGCCTTGGAAACCTTATTTTTATAGTCTTGCTCATAAACAGAAGCCTTAAGAAACCCTTTGGGTTTTATTTGCTGTAGTGGGGTAAAACCTTGCATTTATAACCATGCAATTTGTTTCTCAAAGCACATTTTCTCCTTTGAAGTATGGCTTTATATAGTTGTTCTACATTCATCATTTTAAACTAGAGGCTTTAATTAAAAATAATTTGTGCAAACAGCTTTTTTGTTGCTTTTGAATGAAACCGCTTTAGCCTTTCATAGGTTTGTGGATTGATCCTAAAAATCTTGCTGTTTTACATCTTTTGAGCTACACTATATAGCCAAAAGTATGTGGACAGACAAAATAATCCAAAAACAATCTAATAATCCATCCACCCTGACTCTTTACCTCTACCTCTGTTGCTACAATTTCCTTAAATGTTTTCAGAAAACATTGGAACATGACTCTGAAGCACTTGAAAAAATACGCCCTGGTGTACTGCTGCATTCCAATTAATCTCAAAGGTATCTTGGTTTCTGAGGTAAGGTCTGGATTCAGTGCCTGAAAACCAGAATGGTTCAGCAGACAGAGCACAGGTTCCCTACGCTATGAACTCCTTCAGGCAATTATGGCAAGCAGTTGTTTTACTGGATCTGGTGAAAGGTCTGGGTCTTATTGTTCCTTGGTGTAAAGGCTGGATCTGTGGTTGTCATGTGACCAGACCAATATGTCACTAGTGTGATCATTTATGGGCAACACACCTGGTATGTCAGATTTATTATTAATTAGTATTGTCTGCATCCTCTGGTAACTATAATGACCATAGTTTATCCATAGTATTTATTTTCTCTTTGGCTCGTCATTCTTTGTATTGACCTTTGTTATTATAAAAATAACTGTCTTTTTTAGAATCAATTTGTCATTCATATGATACAAACTCAAGAGGAAGAAGAATTGACATTCTTGAATTGTATATCACAAATATGATTTCATTACATTTGTTTAGCTGATCGCTGATTAAAAGGTGAGGTTTGATTCAGTTAAGGGTTTTGGTGGTTGCTTTGTTATTACTGAAAATGTTTCAATATTTCTCCTGTTTATCATTTTTATTAAAGGCTCACTGCTGCTAAACATCAGTCAGTTAATAGGAGGTACAGTATCTTTTCATTGTTTGCTTGTACAAATCTACAGCATAGCATGTGGCCCTGTGAGAAGAGTGACGGACATTAAATACTTTTTACAGCAGAGCATTTACTCAAAGCAGTTGTATAGATCCTCAGGTCCAAACTCTGTAATGAGTGGCCTAAGGCGACATTGGAAAGAAAAACCTACCTAATCATCATTAGGAAGAAACCTTAAGAGGGCCAAAATTCAACAGGAGACCTATTCTATTTGGGTGGCCCAGATATTTTTGCATATATCTATATATATATATATATATTCACGTGATAAATTTAAGTTATTTTTGATCACATTTGCTTAAATGAATGACCCGGTTAAAACAAAAAATGGACCAATTCCTGGTGGAGGTGGGGGGCATGCCCAAAGGGAATTTTTGCATTTTCAGGTTCAGGTGCAAATGTTCAGGTTTTAGCTTTTTTTCTCTCATGGAGCTGGTTAAGTTTTAAAGCTTTGCTTAAATAATTTGGGAACCACTTGCATAAAGGAACATCGCAATTGCGGTGTAGTCTACAAACGCCTGAGAAATGTCCAAGGCTTTGATGTTATTTCCTGCTCTGAGGCAGTTCCCCTTCTTTTAAGGGCAATTTGGAGGACAGTCCAGTTGATGCCAGCTCTTCCCCCACTGCCCCTGCTGAGCTCTCCTGTTCATCCTTCCTCACACTGATAAGATACCTAGGATAGATAATTGTATACTGTACATAAAAATATATACTGTAAAATAAAAGTATATTAAAAAAAACAATTACTCTCACTAGTTAGTCATCAACATCTATCAGTCACATTGTGCAAGTGAAAAGAGAAAAGTAAGAGTGCAAAGGAGTGAGGTAAAGGACAGGGAAGCATTTAGGTGACCTTTGTTTTGTCCTTTGTCCTACAAAGAGGCACTCCCAAAGAGCAGAGAACTGACAGGAGGCTGATAACTGCATAGGTGGGCAGTAAACTAGATGTGAGTTTAACAGGAACTGACAAGTCAGTCAGTTTAAAGTCTTCACTGATGTGTAACTTGTCCAGGTGTAATGACTGATGTAGACAGATATGATGCTAATATACTAGGTGCTTGGATGCCACTGAGGTCTAATATGCTAGCCCTCCACAGCAGGGATCAGGCTCAAATCCTGGCAATACCTACTGTTCAGGTCAAGTATTACAGTCATGGTACAGGTTTCGTAATGCTTAGTACGTCATAAACTCATAGTACAAAACATCCTTAAATTTAGGAGTGTTTTCAAAACTGTTCATGTTTAACATAGTTCATAATTTCACAAAACGTTAGCCAAAACGGAATTTGACTGGACATTAACATTGTACCTCTAAACTTGAATGACACTTGCAGTTCTACCGCATAAACTATAGAGGTCGCTAATTTTCGTTTTTAGAAAATTTAACAGAGGAATTGTACCACGTATATAATAACATAGCGTACGTTAAATGTTTAAAACACTTTCATTAAACTACAACAGGGCAAATTAATTAACATAAAGCTTAAATATTGAATATTGACTATGCCATGTAATTTATTAAATGATGCATTGAAAGTAAAAAACAAACACGTTTATTGTCGTGACCAAGCCTATGTCACACACTACTGATTTTCTCATTTAGCAAGGGAGAGTGCTACTGCATATCGCCTGCCGAGCTTAAAAGCTAAATTCAAAATTATAGTGTTTTGTGTATTTACTGTATGTGTAATCAGACTCAAGTGTAAAGTCCCACTGGAAGGGCTGCTGAAACAGGCACTACCTGTATAGAAAAATACAGTGTTATAACGTTTGCAGTCATCCACTTGGGGTCGTGGGCAAGCCAGTGCCCACCCGGCAATTCTGGACGCAAGGGCAGGAACAACTCTAGAAGCCAATCCATCATAGGGCACACACGCACACAATCACACACTAAGCGCCACTTCAGATACACCAATTAACCTAACACACATTACTTTAGACTGTGGGTGGAAACAGGAGTACCTGGAGTAAACCCATACAGACACATAGAAGACCCATACCACTCCACCCTGGGATTGAATGAAAAAATGCCCTGTACGCATTCAATGCTAACAAAAATGAAAGCTACTAGCTTGAATTAAGTGGTATATTCCTAGTATTAAATGAACTTGTCTGTAAGTAGCATGTTGTTGTGGGTTGCATTAGCGCTTGAAACTATTTGCTTACTGTATATACTTAGTTCAGTTTCGAGCATAAATGTATAGCAATGGACTGGCATTACAATGGAGCCCCTATGATCTTGATCATTAAAAAAACTGGGGTTAAAATATGAAAAAATTATATTGGTTGCAGCTGTGGAGTTTATGCATTGTGGAGTCTTTTTAAATATCTTTGTCTTCTGAACTTTGATATGATCAAATCTTCAAACATGTGTCAAAACCTCTGCCAAAGAAGCAGATCTATATTTCAGAAATGTCATCATACAACTTACAACTGATTGCTGATTTTCACTGTCAGGTGACTCATATTAACTCGTACCTGGGTCTTTGCTCTGATGTGCCGGTGTATTTGACTGCTGTGATACCAAAGGACCTGATAGTTCAGTTTTGATGTATAGACCAATGTCTGAATAAAGAAACTACAGAAGATATGTAATGGGAAATCTTAATTTGATTTCTTGTATAATATATGTATTCAAATTTTCTTTTGATGTATTAAAGTCACAATAT
Source organism: Parotocinclus spilosoma (assembly GCA_033117975.1). Classification (NCBI taxonomy): domain Eukaryota; kingdom Metazoa; phylum Chordata; class Actinopteri; order Siluriformes; family Loricariidae; genus Parotocinclus; species Parotocinclus spilosoma. The sequence continues at coordinate 1,823 of JAVSBV010077740.1, read as the reverse complement.
CCAAAAACGAATAAAGCCATTACATAGTTAAATTATATGAATATACAATATGTCAAACACTGTGCAAGCTAAGTGGCAACTGCTCAAATCAGGAACAGAAAAAAGAGGCTTTCAAGGAAACTATACAGGGTGGGCAGGAGTTGGGTTAGACTCCAAGGGCCCCAGCTGTCTGGTAGTTGGGGTTAGTGGACTTGGAAGTGGAGAGATAATCAGCTTTATCAGCCCTGCTAAAACCAATTTAGGAGTGGACTAAGGGGATCAGACAGGCCAGCTGTCCACAGCACCCCTGCTTATTTCCAATCAGCACCCAATTTCACTTCATTCAGTACCACTGCAGGAGCCACCCCCCTAAACACAGGTAGCATAATTAAATAAAACATGATATCCAAAAATCACACAAAGCAGTTTAATATGAGATATTGGTTTTCCTTAAAAATTAACAATGCACACATATTTTGTTACATATTATGGTAAGGTCAGTTATGGAATATGATCTATACATGATTACACAATCGATCTTTAGCATCCCATTGTACCACTCATAGTACTAAATGTAGTATCTGGGATTAATGACACTTGACAATGAAAAAAGGACAAATTACTAAATTAGTTAATGAAGAGAATAAATCATAAGCGCTCTATTTGTGCAAAAAGCTGTAAGCACTGGAAACGGTTGCAGCTTGCAGCCTGAGTTCCTATGTTTTAATTACAGTGACCTTAATACCAGTTAGTGTGACCTTACCGTATTCCAGAAACACTGTCTGAAGGGGGGGGGGGGGACTCTGAGAATGAGGCCAGCCATGTATTAGAAAGGCTGATTTTCTTGGAGTGCACTGAAGCCATTGGCCAAGACAGAACGTACACAAGTCTCGTGTAAATCACTTCCCAGTCGCAAAGACAGATTACTCCCTGTCACATTGTTGGTAATTGCAGCTTTCGTCCAGACAAGGGAGCTGGGGTGATTTAACATGTGGATTGATGCCCTTCAGGAAATAGAAAAACAATTTGGCTACTATTGACTCGGTGAAGTCCAAAAGACAATGAAGTTGAGTGATAGAATGCAAATAAAAGCTATAGCTTTGGTGATTCTGTAGCTCTTGTCTCACCTAATACAGGTATGCACCGTTTAACTTTGACCAAAATGGACTTTGACCTGACATTTTCCAATAGTAGTTTAGATACGTTGTACATAGTGTTTGCCTTTAAATAATACTATCAATTAAAACACAACGTGTAATCCAGTACAGAACTGTACAATACAGTAATTCTTATCCTGCATGAATTTCAATTGTTTTACAAAACTTGAAACGGTGATAATAAAAGTGGAAAGAACGTTTCTGACAGCAGGTGTCACAAAGGTTCACTTACTTGTTTTTCGAACGTGAATTAGATGGATATACAGTCATGGCCTGAAATGTTTCCAGTAAATGAAGCATCTATCCCAGAAATGTATTGCAATCAAACATGTTTTGTTATTCACATGTTTATTTCCTTTGTGTGTATTGGAACAACACAAAAAAAGCAGAAAAAAGCCAAACGTGAAATAATTTCATGCAAAAGTCCAAAAATGGGTCAGACAAAACTGTTGGCACCTTCAACTTAATATTTGGTTGCACACCTTTTTGAAACAATAACTGAATCTCTTCCTATAACCATCAAAAAGCTTCTTGCACCTCTCAACTGGAATTTTGGACCACTCTTCTTTTGCAAACTGCTCTACGTCTTTCATTCTGGAGAAAATTAAGTTCACATTTATGTACAGTTATATCACATTTGGCTTTTTTCTGTGTTGTTCCAATACATACAAAGGAAATAAGCATGCG
>JAVSBV010077729.1:0-10071 GCA_033117975.1 Parotocinclus spilosoma | reverse complement strand
TGGTTACTCTAGTCGGGGCACACCTCGAGCCAGCCACGACTAGAGTCCGACTCAATAGAGCGCAAGAGCACCGGACATTGTCCTTCTAACACAAAGACCGGGTTGCTGCTGTATTGAGTGGAAAAGGGCGCCGAAGCGCCAGAGGGCGATCGTGAGCTCTAATGCGCATGAAGCACGAGGGAGAAGGAGAAAAGGCGGAACGGGCTGTAGCGCCAAAAGGGCGCACATACAAGTCCATAAGCTCAATTACAGCGTGAGTGTGTACCACACACAATAGGCACAAAGCGCCAGCACGCAAAAATAAAGTAAATGTGTAGGGAGCGCCAACGCGAAGAGATCGCGAGACGCTCCCAAGCGCTAAAGAGCGAACCAGGGCGTGTCCTATTTGGAAAACCCTCAAAAGTGCCCCTACATAAATAAATACCTCCGGGGGTTACCCGCCCGTACCGGTCCTCCGACACTAAAAGCCCTCAGATCTCACCAGCTATCTCTAGGGCACATTGGTCAAACGTGCGCACCGGACGGAGACGGAACCCTGGTAGAACCATGATGACCCGGCCCCGAACAATGCTTAACGGCACGCCTTTATAGGCCATGGCTCAGCTATTCAGGATCGGGACATAATCAGAGATAGCGGATATAAGGCCGTCCCACCGATGGCTCTGTAATGCCGACTGGCGAGGACGGCCAAATGCACCGGGGGAAGGTAGGAACCCTAACACAAACAAATATAGAGATTTTATTTTTGTCAATATCACACACCTCTAGTGTTGAATTCTTCTGCTGCTGGTCGCAATGCTCACTCTTGCCCTATCCTACAACCTTTTATTCAATAGTCTAGTACATTTACCATTGGTCCACCATTGGGCAGTAGTGCATAATGCCTATCAGAGGTTGGAGGGTTGTGTGAAGCAACAGACTATTGTATCACTTTTCCTGAAGAGATAAATCACACTTCACCATGTGGTAGTCTGATAACTTAGTATGAAGTTTGTGGAACTCAGTAGAGATAAAAGATATGCTGAGAAATATACTATGTGGTGAAAAGGTAGTAATGTTTTTTTTTTTTCATTATTTGGGCAGAGCACCAGTAAAGAAAAATAATATAATTTTATGATTTTCTTAAACTGAAAGCTCTAAAATGTGTGGAAAGGGTTAGAGAGGGGCATTCCCTGTTATAACATGCCAATAAACAAAGTTAGATTTGCATGTGTGTTAGATTAACAGCTATAAAAGGAAGGAACAGCAGGTAGGCGTTGGTTGAAATAGTGAGAAAACAAGGTCAAACAGAGATAACACCTAATGCAGCCTGTGTACTTAATTTCAAGCAAAATTCAATTATGTAGAATTTGGTCAACCCCTATGGTTTTACATAGAAAATGACCATACATGCTTTTATTGGAACTTTAGGCACATATGAATGTCTGCATTTACGTTTTAATACTAGGTCATGGTGTCATTCAAGATTCTAAATGAAAGATTGTATAATGATGGATTTAGTTTGTGTTTTTGACTCAAATGTACATCAAATGTACATCAAATGGAATGCATGTCACTCACACTGTGGTGTGCTTGAACTGAGCATACCTATACCTTTAGGGCTCATTGTGAATTCCATTAAACACACCTTACCTAATAAATTATTGTTATCTTTTTTATTAAAGTATTTGAATAAAATTATGTTGCAAATTATAAAGCAGGTGGTGGTTCAAATAATAGCTTGAGTAAAAGTGAAAGTGGTCTAACTGTATTTAAGTCATGGGTTACCCCTTACATTTGTATCTCTACAGTATTAAGCAGGTGCCATTATCCTGTGTGATTTAATATTGAGCAGAGTAGATAAGGGTCAGGGCCTTGCTCAAGGTTCCAACAGCAACAGCTCTGCAAAGCCATATTTTAACTCACAACCATCTGATTAGTAGTCTAGAGCCTAAGCCATTGGTTCATTGCCATTTTCCATGGTGCACATGTGGTTTGGGATGTTATCATATAAACAGATTCACATTTAGAACATCAGTAATGATCAGGAGCCTCAAGAGTGGGCTGGAAGCCACATCATATAATAAGCAATGTTGTGTTTGTTATCATTTTTCTTGTCCTCTGCTTTATGTGCCCCTGTTTTGTCAGCTTACCCTGTATCTAAGAGCAGGCCAGTACCCATACCCTCTTCATCCAATACCCATACCCTCTTCATCTAAGAGCAAGCCAGTACCCATACCCTCTTCATCCTCTCCATCCATTTGCACTGTTTTGTTAAAAAAAATTCCTGGACATCCCTGGAAAAGATGCTTGGTTGAAGTCAGCCGTTGTTGCATTAATGCTGCCATCACAAAAGTGTAAATTACCTTTGTCAAGGGCAATTACAGAACCATAGGAGGACAGACCTTGGCTTTGATGCTGTTAACTTTTTTTTTTTTTTACTGTTAACTGTTGCTGATAGTCTGGATGTTCATTAACATAGGATTCATTTTTGCACCATATTGTTTTGCATTTCTGAATGTAACTGCTTATTCTAGTACTTGACAAAGGTTTTCCACAGTAATCCCTTGCCCATGTGGTTATGATGAATGAAAGTTCTTGATTAAGTTCTTATCAAGAAGGAAGGTACTTGATTACAGTCTGAGGGAAATCACAGGTTTTCAGTTTAGGCTTATGCCCTTGCCCTCTATTCACTGTAATTCCAGAAATGCAGGAATGGATGTTTACTAAGAAATATAATTGTTGACCTGATTAAACAAGAATATTTAAGGTTTGTACTGTCTGCAATGAAATTAAAGTCAAAACAAATCCAAGATCTGCATTCTTGTTTGTATTTTCCATACTGTGGCAACTGTTTTGGGGGTTGTAATAAAGCTCCAACATTTGCTCTGTCTCCATTCCCATCCCATACTGTAGGCAAAATATGAAAAAAAAATATGTGAAACTATGTAATTTACCAATTCTTAAACTGTCAATTATTCAATTATTACAATTGCATTGATTCTTATAAAGAAGATGGTTATTCCTACTTAGACAATATAGTAATCACTGATTATGATTTGCTCAAGAACAGGAATTGTGCAGTAAAAAAAACAAATAAAAGCAATAAAACTCAGTCTTTAAACCCTAAATTCTCACTGATTTGGAAATTGGAAAGGATAAAATATTACTATAGCACATTGAGATATGTGCTTCTTCTCCACAACCTAAATACAGCATACAACATTGGCTCAAACTGGGCGAAAAAACAGCTGAATCTCGCATTCCTTCATATTTAGCAATATAAGTAGGAAACAAGAACATTATTGGTGGCACCAATAAAATATGAATTGGCCTCCTCTAGTATGAATGAGTGACATATCTAATAGGAGAATTTGCTACCAAACAAAATAGAAAACATAGTATAGCATTTCTAAAGCACACGCTTTCTTACAGTCAGCATGGGAAAATTGATGCAGCCACTCTGAGACTCAATTTCACTTCTCGGTTGCTTTTAGGTTTTGGGACATTTAAATGATAAAAGAGGTTCATTTTTTTCATGCTCAGCAATATGGAAAATATATTACATTAAGAAGGTAAAAATACATGAGTGCAAATGCTCCTTACTATTCAGCTGTCTGTTATTTGTTTAGAAAACATAATGTTCTGTTATGGTCTTGTATATCGCCATAGCCGCATATGAAAATTCAATCAATTTTCTAGTAAATACAAGTCACCTTCGAAAACTATCATGCAGCTTTATAGGTGCATGAAAATGGTGCCATTGTTATTAACTTTCCTGAAACTGTTCAGTAAAATGAGCACTGCAATATACAATAGCTCATCCAGAATGCATCACTATCATACCTGCCATTCTGATTCATTAGAGTAGATAATTGTGACTGGACAGCCTACAGCTTGCAGTAAAGCACATTAATATAATGAGACGACCATAAAGATGCTTCTCGTTGACAGTAGGAGGTCATACAGAGTGTAAAGGATATGTTAGATACTGAGTAGTAAGTCACAGATCTTCTCTTCTTCACACCAGGCTTGAAATACATTCCTTTTCTTAACCCAATTACAGCAGGACATGGACAGGAGCAAACCACTTGGTGACACAATTAAATAAATTCATTGATGAAAATAAATAAATAATACATCCAGATCAACATGTCAGATCACTGCAAAACTTGTCATGCAGTAGTGTCTCAGGTAGATATGTACATTAATATAGGTGTGGTCTGATTAGACACTGGGTCTTTCAACAATAGGGCACAAATGTGCTTCCCCCATTGCCCCCTATATAAACTTTTTTTCAGATACTTTTGGTTAGTATACTTCTTGGTGAGAGATTGTTGACTGTTAGACATGCCTCTATGATACACTTAAATACATTCTGCCCAGTTGACAGACTGGAGAGGTCCGCACATCATTAAACTAAGTAAAGCAGGATGATCATTCCGACAAATTGCCTGCTATCTAGGCTGTTCTCACCTAGCTGGTAAAAGGTGCTGGGGGCAGAGGTTTCATGAGTGCTTGGTTGGGTTTGAGTATGGAGGCCTCTTGGCGAGCACTGCTCCAACATATGGTGAAATTATATCAGGAGCCGTCATGACTGACAGTTGGTTACCTGACTTGACCTGCCCGCTCACCAAATTTATCAACAGTCAGGCATTTCTGGGACCAGCTATGATGCAAGCCTTGGCAACTTATGAGTGGGCAGGATCTACAGGATCTTCTGCAATCTTTGTTGGCAAGTGTGCCACAGGATACCATTCATAATCTGCCCAACCATGTCTCTTCCTGCATCAAGGCTAGAGGCACCCAGCAGGGAACTAAAGCCTCCTTTGTGCAACACAAACAATATAGCATGACATAGTGACAATAACCAACACCCCTCTTTTTGCCAGATTCCATATTTGAACCAGAGTTGATCAGCATTAAAAGTTGGTCCTACACCAGCTGAGCCACTCTGTTTAAAATATGACCTATAGTGAGTTGAAGGCTGTCAGTTACATTGCTTTCCTAGGTCTGAGATGCGAGATAGAACAAGATGGCCTGAAACCTGAGGGGGTCCAGGGTACCAAACAAGGGCCTGTCAAGCCTATTGTGAAAGTGGAAAGGAAAACCTCTCTAAATGTTGGGGCGGCCCATGACTCAAAGGAAACCCATTCCCTTTAAGTGGCCTATATGATATACATAAGAATTAAACTAAATTATCTAGGCAAATAAGTCTGTAGTAATAGTTAAAAAACTAAAATTAAGTAAATATTAAGAAATAATTAAAATATGGAATACCTGCATGTACACATAGCCAACCAGAGGATGGAGGAAAATACATGCCCTCTTCTATGGTGTGGGCATGGTGGGGGTGGAGCTGATGACAGAGACAACTTGAGGTGAGATGATGTGGAGGAACATCAGTGTGTGAAGCTGGTACCAGAATATTAGCTGTAGCAGCATAGCTAGAAAAGGAAGAACCAGAAGATGTGTAGAAGTGGAATGCCAAGTGGAATCACGTGATACATTAGCAAGCTACCTCCCCAGCAATCATCAAGTCAGGGTGATCACACTAAGGAGACATAAAGACAGCAACCCAAAATCCCAGTTCACCATAAATCTCTCAGGTCATGAACCCCCAGCTGTGCCCTTTTAAAACAAGGATGCACAGACCAAGACCAAAGTGACCGAAGCCCAGTCCAGCCGGTCAGCCCACCAGACATTCTTGGTAAAGACAGACAGTTCAGACATGACTCCCTGACACCAGCCCCAGTAACCTTAGGCACTCATTCCAGTCTAACAAGTCAAGATGGAAAGCTCAGCCTACCTGGAGATTTTGGCCAAGAATCTCTGCTCCTCCATCAAGATGGGTCGTCATTTCATCTTTCACCAGGACAACAACCCCAAGCACACAGTCAAGAAAACCAAGGCCTGGTTCAAGAGGGAAAAAAATCAAGGTGTCAGTCAGTCTCCTGACCTTAACCCAATTGAAAACTTGTGAAAAGAGCTCAAGATTAAAGTCCACATGAGACACCCAAAGAATCTAATCAACTTAAAGAATATCTGCACGGGCCAAGGTTACTCCAGAGACCTGTGCCGGCCTGATCAGGTCTTATGATTATACAATTAATAGCTGTAATTGCAAACAAGGGTTTTTTCACAAAATATTAAACCTAGGGGTTGAATAATAATTGACCCTGTTCATAAACTTTTCACAATTTTAAAAAACTATAAATAAAGAAATAACATTCTTTTTTGCTGCAGTGCATTTCACACATCCAGGCTAATATACAGTTCAAATTAACTCCAAATGTGTAAACCTGCAAATTCTGCAGGGGGTTGAATACTACTTGGAGGCACTGTATATTAACCACACACGCACACACAAATTATTTTACTTAAACTCAGCCGATGATTCTCTTGTGCATAGTAACCAAAGTAGTCAAACTCTACCATAACATCCATCACTCCCATACAGTAAGTAGCATGCATAATGCGATTTGGGATGCAGCCATTTGTTTATCTCTAGCCAGCTGCTACTAATTACTGCTGGTACTCTCTTTAAAATGACCCAGTATGAGTGAGAGTATATGTGGTTGTGTGTGTGTGTGTGTGTGCGCCCCACAATAATTGAAGACGTTTCTATTGTTGATCCTTATCTTGCATTCAGCCTAGGACATTGGTCAGAGAGCCTAATTTCTGAGGTTCAATTACAAAGTACAATACTACTACATAGACTTAAATGATTTATATGGAGGGAATTCCACATGCAGTACTGTGCTAAAGTCTTAGGCCACCATTAGATTATATTAGATTTACAGTTATAGTTATATAGTTATTCTCTTTTTTTTCAGAGGTACCACCGCTTGCCTCACAACAAGGTCCCGGGTTCAATCCCAGAGTGGAGCGGTCTGGGTCTTTTCTGTGCGGAGTCTGCATGTCCTTCCCGTGCCTGCGTGGGTTTACTCCGGTTTCCTCCCACAGTTCAAAGACATGTGTGTTAGGTGAATTGGTATCTCTAAATTGTCATTGACTTGTGTATGTATGACTGGTCTTGAAATGAACTTGTGTATGGATCTAACCTTGTGCGTGTTGCTGGATGGCCACTGATGCCGCTAAGTGACGTTAAAGAAGCCGAATAAATAAATACATTTTTTAGAATAAAACCAGAAACTACAATAGATTTGTCTACTGTTTAAAAAAACTGGGAGAAAAAAACATCATCAGGATACCAAGTTGACCCTTTTACAGTACAGATAAGCTCGATCAGTAACTGTTTTTCAGAAGTAGCCAAGAAACCACTTTTTTAGCTAATATATGCTAAAGCTCACGTAGACTGCAATTAAGATGGAAGAGGAAAATAGTATTATGGAGTAATGGAATTTTTGGGCCGTCGACAATCTGTTCCATGTGGCCATTATACCATTGCTAAAACAACAAATGTAATTGTGGCCTTTGCACAATACTGTATATAGTCTCCATATCTCTTGATCAGTCATTAAACACAAATTTACAGTAAAGGGCAGTGCCTAAAAGATGCATATTTATAACAACTAGAATTATGACAGTACATTCATACATATGCATGCATGTAGAACAAAGCACTAGTGACCTAAGTAGATTATAATGTACTGGAATCGGGATATCCAGCTGATTAAGGCCTTATCAGGATATTGATTAGACTGACAGCACTCTGACATTTTCTATGGATCAGGTGTTTTCATAGGGTTTCTCCATATTGCTGCAGTCTATCAAGTCCACTCAGGATGCATAGATACATTTATCAGGTTCACACAACTGCATGCCGCGTTCAGGGAAAGTGAAGGTTTAATTAAGTGCGGCAGCTCCTCAATAACATCAGAACGAGCTCTTATGCAGACCGATGTGAACATCGAGACAGCCTTTGAGCTTTGGACAGGCTGATTGTGCACACACATTGAAATGTGCAGTCAAATCTATGGGAATGTATTATATGAGCTAGGAGTAACTGCTATCCATGGTACTGACAGGACCTTTCAAATGGATTGCTCTCCATGGTCCTGACTTCACAGCGAGCACAGAGCTTTCCATGGCACTGAACTGGGAGTTGCCTGTTATCTCTAATCAATAGCATGCACTTTTAGCCAATTCCTGTAAACTCCTCTGAGGTTCTATCTGAGCCACTAATAAAGGCTGCCCAGTCAAATTCATGTGCCTTGAAATAAATATACATACCAGTGAAGTTTACAGGCATGCAGCAATGTGTGAAACTTGAAGGAAATTAGCCACGACTGACTCAAAGCAAGCTCTATATGTGAAAAACAAATGCAGCCATGATGACTAGTACATAGTGATAGGAGCAACAAGGAAGATCAGAAACAACATTTGCTAAACTGTCAGATCTTTAGAACTGGTAACTCTGGTAACTGGTACAAGTGTCTTTCTCAACTAAACAATATGTGGATTCTCTACTGTAGATATACAACTAAACCTTACTGTGAGGTTGGCTTCTGATTTTAGTCAATAAAGCATGTCACATTTGGCATTCCAGTGCATTTTAATGGTTTGATGGTGGTGAGGTCAATGGTCTGTGCATGAAAACCAAATTCTGAAGTCTGAACTGAAGTTGACAAACTAATTCTCTATGGACTGTTTAAAAACAGAAGTTCAAAAAGTTGATAACTAACTTGCTGGAACTGGAAAACTGTAAATGTGCCTTAGTGAAGAGTGAACTGGGAATTTAGTGCAACCCATTCTTCAGCTAGTGTTTGTTAATGGAGAATCTAGAAATTTCAAATTTTATATTATGTAATAAGTGTTGTTGAAATAGCTGAGTTCATTAAGTAGCATGGGTGTCCACAAACATTTGTCTACATAGTAGCGTACAAGTAGTTGAGGGAAATACAACTACAGAAAAAAGCTTAAAACCACTTTAATTATAGATAACAAACATTGGTATTGACATAATGTTAACTAGTAGCAGCTTTAGTCCTGGGTTTACATTTGTAATTATTTATTTAGGTCATTAAAAAGACAAGCATCAGGACTCTGCTCTTTACTGGAACCCAAGTGGTAGTATGGATGTCGTATGACCCCAGGTAGTGTGATGATGGCAGTGGCCAGGGCACATCATCACATCTGTCTGATACACTGTAAAGGATTAATTAATGTGTTTACTTACTTTGATTAGAGGCAAATGGTGGCACAGGGATCATTGTCCTCATATAGGAATTGGTTAATGTCACAGCCATCCTTGTGATGGGAAACAAGAACAGTAAACCCTGCAGGGAGAAAGACAGGGAAGAAGAGGTAAATGTTAATGTGATTGTGCATACAAATGGATAAATGTAAATGGCCATGTAAACTTGTTGATGCTCTGTGTATTTGTTGGGTCGATGCTAAGGTATTGATATATTGTTACATCTGTATCTGCATTGGTATGTTCCTTAACTAGGGAGGGTTTTAGAGTATAAAGTGTGACCCTAGGAGTTATTTGGGGGAGCAATAGAGTAGGCTGAAGAAAGCACTTCTGACACTAGTGTAAATATGTGAACCGGTGTTTCATTAACTGTCATTCATTCATTCATTCATTCATTTATCCCAAGGCAGAAACAAATACAATACTCTCACAAACTCATACATACACTCACTCACTATGGGCACTTTAGAAACACCTAAGGGGCAGCACGATGCCTCAGTCGGTAGCACCGCTGCATCACAGCAAGAAGGTCCCAGGTTCAATCCCAGAGTGGAGCGGTCTGGGTCCTTTCTGTTTGAAGTCTGCCTGTTCTGCGGGGAAAGAAAAAGAAGAATTAACTTAACACCTAACATCTATGGAATATGGGAGTAATCCCACAAGGATACAGGAAGGACATTCAAATGGGATTAAACACATTAAACATTTTCTCTGTTTATTGTCTCCTTTAGAATTACTTTTTTTTTTTGTTTTTACCTTCATTAACTCCTAAAATTGTTTAGCCGTGATCTTGGGCTGTAGTCTGTCTGTACTAGCATGAGGTTATTGTCTACTAAGGCAAATACAAAGCACTTCTGTAAATAATATAAATGTAAATGTAGTCCTGGACCTTACCCACTTAACAAACACAGCCAATGGAATGAGGAGTGACCTCT
>JAVSBV010077708.1:0-10071 GCA_033117975.1 Parotocinclus spilosoma | reverse complement strand
GCCTACAGTTTTGTCCCTGGTGTCCTTAGACAGCTCTTTGGTCTTGGGTATGGTGGAGAGGTTGAAGTGTGATTGATTGTGTTTGTGGACATGTTTCTTTTATACAAGTAACAAGTTCAAACAGGGGGAGTTAATAACGCTAATGATTACAGAATAGTAGACCTAATAGTAGGTCTGTGAGAGCCAGAAGTCTTGCTGGTTGGTAGGTGATCAAATTATTATTTTAAAACAATTCTTAATGAATTAAGCTTGATCATAATGGTAACTTTGAAAAAGTAGCCTCCAAAAAAACTACAGGGGAACAGGGTGAAAATTCTAGCCTTAAGCTCACAAAGACTGAAATGTCAGTAAGTGAAATATAATTTTATGGAGTAGCGAGCCAAGTTCGAAATGTTTGGTGTAAAGTTATGTATGTAAATAATATGTTCATTATACTATTGCTAAATCCGCAAATCTAATGGTAGCACAACACTTTTGCACAGTACTGTATATCTATTCATAGATGGTAAAAGTGAATGACAGGTTAATGTCAGAGATATATATTTTTTATTTTTGCCCATGACCAAAATTTAAACATCAAAATCCAAAGATCACACAAGAAGCTCAATCATGTAAACCAAACAGTTTTGTGCTGAGATACAAATATATGAGCATCAGTGTGACCTGACCAACACAAGATAAAATCATATCAAATGGTTCTCCATTTAAAAAATGTGCTCACTAAAGTTTGAGACAAAGAGTTGCTTGGGCTGTGGATAACATTCATCTGCACATACTTCCACAAATTATGGCAGGATCTGGAGGGAGAGCTTATGGATCTTGATTTATTTCACCTCTTCCCAAATTCACCACCAACCTTTTCAATGGACATTATCCAGATGTTTATAACATTTGGCTTCGTGAGATAACTGGCATGTCAGATAGAGAACCTTTAGATCCAAAGGTACAAAATTTAATTATTAGTAATCATTGGAATAATTAATACAAACAATCAGATATAAAGTCTTTAGCAGCATAATTCATTTGAATGCTTTCCAAAACATCAGGACCTGTCGTTCAACTAGCCATCTGTGTATGTATGTATGTGATCAAAAAGCTAAACAATCTCTACCACCAAGACAATCCCAATTCCATGACTCCAAATAAATTGGGAATTGAAAAAAAAAAAACATTTTAATGTAAACAGATTTTTGATCTTGACTAAAATGGGTTTTAATGTGTTGTTTAAGCTAAAATCATAATACAAAATAATAATAATAAAATAATAATAATAATAATAATTAGTAGTAGTAATAGTATTAGGATTTTTTTTTCTTATTTTACTAATTTTATCATCTTCTGCTCAGTGGAAATGTTAGTTTAGGTGATTGTGCAATTATGTTTTGCAGTGCACTTATATAACATTGGGTGGGTGTTTTAACCTGGTTTGACTAGTCGAGGCATCTGTGTGGCCAGAAATAACTTTTCTGAAGTTTTCTACTGGGTAGTAGGAGTGAAACTCCTGGCAGCAAAACAAAACAGTGCCGTGCCTGACAAAGTGTGGAGAGAGTGCGTCAGTGAGACAGAAAGAGCGCTGACAGCATTTTAATTTACTCAGCTGTTGCTGAGCAAGGAAGAACTTGGCAAGAAAAAAGAAGACTGATTTCAGCAGCATTAAAATCATTAGGGCAGAGGTAGCAACAGTAGTTAAATATTCTTTATTCTGAGCAAGACATGTTGGTCAAACTAAAAGTGCGCAATGATGATCTCAGAACATGATACTAGACTTTAGCAATTGTGTAGTCTAAATAAGAGTAAATATTCAGATATCTACACAATTAAATAATGATTGCTTTTAGAAAAATGTTCCACACCTGACATCATTTCATTTTCAAATTTTCAAACTTTAAATGTATCCACTCTACACTTTGACCACTGTGACACTACCTACTGAACACACACTGGTAGGAAGGTTCTCTAAATTAGGAGACAAGGTGTGTTCCTCAGCAACTCTTGTGGCTAAACTTCTAAAATCCTGCTCCCTTTCCTTTTTCCGTTTTCTGAGTCTCCTGTAGTGAGGAAGCTTCTGACCATTCTCTAGACTGCATTCTCTAGTTGTGTGAGAGTTGTGAGAGGTTGCCCAGCTGGTTATAGCTCAGATTTAACTGTTAGATGGGAGATGTTTTGCTAACACAGTTAGCAAAAAAGCCATGACATCATGCTTTTGTCTATTCATCATTTGCAGAAGTGATTTTATAGTTCTGATAATTGTTTTTGAACTTGTTAATTTGATAATTGTTTTCAACCCCAAATCAAAAAAAGTTGGGACATTATGGAAATGTAAAAATATATATAAAACATATTGCAGTGTTATTTATGTGTACTTTTATATCATTGCAAACAACATGAACCCAGGACAAGAAGTTTTTGTTAATAAACATCCAATACTGCATTGCAGGTTTGCAAAAACATTTTTAAAAAAGTTGGGACGGGTCAAAAATTTGGTTCTTTGAGAAGCAAAAGTGGGCTAAATGAGGACCTAAAATGGTAAAACAAATGTGTGAGAAAATTATTGCAGTTTAAAATCAATAATTTATGTTTATGTTCCTCAAACTTTCTTTTTAAATTTGATAAATGAATGTTCCTGGAAAATATGTCATCTTTATGTAATTAATGTTGCTCTAAAATCCCAATGTATGTTTCTGCATTTATACGTTCATCACAGAACTACAATATTTAGTGTAACACATTTAAACATAACATTCACATTTTGATGTGTTGCAGATACTCTTATCCAAATAAACTCATAAAGTGTGCAAACAGATAAAAGTGCCATCATGCAAGTAGTCTGATCTATAAGTATTATACCAGTCAGACAATGAACATATGTTTCTTACACATAATAAGATATGCTAAGAATTTGTAGCTAATTCCACCAATGAGGAGCTGGGACACTGAAACATTGAAATGTGGCCATGGCCATGCCATGGCTCTATCTTAGAACAGAATGTGAAGTTGAGGACCTGAGTTTGTATACAGGTGTGTGATTAGAATACAAAAATATATAAATAATGCAGAGCGGAACCAACACAATAGCCATATAGCAGATGGCAAATTAGGATATCCAATAGTATTTTGGATTTTTATGTTATACACCAATCAGCCATAACACTGGTTTTACACTGGCAGAAACATTTGCCAACATACTGATGTACTGATGAACAATCAAATGTTCAGTAGAAAGCTGTATTATCTGAAAGCACCTGGGCAATCTCTTTCTCCTCATTTTCTTCTTCTTCCTCACTTCTCTCCTATAAAGTGGGTTACGGATGAAGACGTCACCCATAAAGATAAGAATTTGCAGACACAGAGCAATAGATGTATGTTCAGCTGTCTTATATATAGCCTGAGGAACAAAATACAATTATATGAACAGAGAACTCCACACAAATAGACGCTGGGCTGGAAATCAAAGAACTAACCAGTGCAGCATTGTGCCTCCCCCAATCATTTCACGATAACAAAATAAGGATAATGATTGGCTTTCTTTGCCTTCAAAACTGCCATATTTCTTCATGGCGTAGATTCAACGAGACGCTGGAAACATTGTTGACAATATAGCATCACACAGCTGCTGCAGATTTGTCGGCTGCACAACCATGATGTAAAACTTCTGTTGCACCACATTCCAAAGGTTCTCTACTGGATTGAGATCGGGTGAGTTAGAGGCCATTTGAGTATAGCAAACTCATTGTCATGTACAGGAAACCAATGTAAATTAATTTGAGCTTTGTGACCTGACACATAGACTATGTGTACACTGTGGCCATAGAGGGAAGGTCAGCAACAATACAATTTTATTTACCAAACAATAAACTGTGGGATATAACTGTTGAGGCTAAAGTGTTTTACACCACCACTACCAGCCTGAACAACTCTACTAATCTACTAGATGTTGTTTACGTCAGATTTTGACCCCACTATACAAATGCCACTGTAGAAATTAAGACTCATCAGATGAGGCTACGTTTTTCCAATCTTCTGTTGTCCAGATTTGGTGGGCCTGATCTTCAGCTGCAGTAGCCTATCTGCTTAATGGTCTGATGTGTCAGCTCTAACCATTCAGGCCAGTCCCCTCTGACCTCTTACAGACACAGGCTCAATTTGAACCTCAGCAGGTTGTCTTTACCGTGTCTACAGCTACAGACCTAAATGCACTGAGTTGCTGCCAGGTGATTGGCTGGTTAAATATTTACATTTACAAGTAGTTACAAAGGTGAAATTAATGAAGGTTCCAGTGAGTTTACATTTCATCTTACATCAGGTCAGCTTGTAGTGGTGCTTCATGCACATGTGTATAATTGTACAAAGCTCTTTGGGACTATACTTTGTCTATGAATTTAAAATGTGGATGTATTATTGAATTTTAAGATTTGACAATGTACCTTTTAGGTTTATGAAAATGCTAATTGTTCACAGAGTCGCTGTTGTCGTTGTCATGATTATTTAAGTATCTAAACCACATAGCCAAGCTTAGTAACAGTGTCTACTTTGATAATACTTTCCGCAATACAATCTGTGCTGTTATATCTGCCATGTTAAAATTACCTGGTCTGTGTTTAGGTAATTGTTATGCATCAATGTCCCTGCTTGTCCCCTTGACCCCTCTCAGGGGTTTTTAGCCACAAGGGAAAATGGCACCAGCATGTGGTAAGACAGTTTGCCACACAGGATGGCTACCAATAAGGGAGCTCTTGATTTCCTTATAAAACACAGCATTATGTTATTTTAACCACATGAGACTCAGCATAGCAGTAAAATGGCCTTGTGTTTGAGACAGATACAGGAGGCTGGTTTGGTGAAATACTGATCCTGGGACCATTGGATCTCCAGCCACTGCTGCCACACAGAGGAATGAATGCAGTTTCCTTCCTGGATTGTCTTTATTGGAAACCAGAGCTCTATCTAAGACAGTTTTCTCTATGCCAGAGTTGATCAGGGTTGAACTTGATAAAACAGACTCAAGACTCAGGAGTGTATAGAAGGGCGTTGATGTAGAAAGACTTGATCAATAGCTTAAAAAATGGACCATTTACCACATTCGAATGTGGAACTTGCATCATGGGATCTCCAACACTAATACTAAATCACTTTGTGATCATTGTGGGAACCACTGAATCAGATGTATGCTTCCTTAGCAGTACAAAACACTGAAGCAACTCTCGTCGATTGCACAGACAATCTTCAACTAGAGTTACAGAAGTGGGATCAAAATGGCACCCTGCCCAGGCGGGCGGATAAGCAGAGTCACATAAGCAGGTGTTCGTCCTGGTCATCCCGACAGGCAAGCTTACACTGCAAGTCAGGGCAGAGTCTGTGGCAAAAGATAATCACAAAGGTGGCTTTGTTCCTGACAGTCTTGGTGGCCAGTATGCAGAATTCCAGCATAAAGTAAGCGGCAGATCAGTGTCCATAATTTTAGCTTAAGCAGAAACTCGCAACTCCTCCAACCTCAACAGGTCGGTACAAGCAAGAGAACATCCAATAGACAGAGAGATTATGAGCACCATGCACCACGTCTGTGCTGTTGGGCTGGCTAGTGAACTTAAAAAAAGCACTGCAGGATAAAGTCCTGGCAGCTATTATGGTATCAACATATTTATGAAGTAAATGAAATTTTAAAGTAGGGTCACCAGACTTGGAAAGGAATGAATCAGGTGTAATGCTGTCGCATGCCCTGGTGTTTTAAAGGGTGTGGGCAGAGGAACAGAGCTGCAGGTGCCTGAGCTGATGGGTAAGGTCAGTAACTGAAGCAAGCAACAGTCTGACCAAGTGAGACAAGCTACGAACTAAAGTTATTCATCAAAAACTTACTAAAAAAAACATGGTAGTCTAATTAGTATAGAGTTCTGCAGAGGTAGTGATGAGAAGCCAGGTGCGAGTTCAGAGAAGAGATGATCAATAGACACGACTGAAAAATGGCAGGCATAACTGGAGTCCAGATTTCAGGGAGATAGTCTGGTGAAAATCAAAATGCAAACGTTCAGCAATGTGTAGTGAGAAACTGTGATATTTCAGAGAGAATTGAGACAGACGGGAACTAAATAGGTGAACAATTAAATAAGTAAATGGAAAACAGGTGAGAAGATTCAGTGACTGAAATGCTTGATGTTTTGAAATGCTTGATGAGGGAGCACGAGGCATGACAATTTTTATAAAGATTACTTTACATATTATTTGAAATTCTTCCCAAGCAGATTACTAACTATCAAGTTGTCTGAGACTTTTTCATCAGTATGTTTCTACTGACAACGCTTAATAAACATCAGATGACAAAACATGGTACATTGACCTTCTTCTAAGAAGTTTTATATATATGCCCAAACTGTCAATATTTTGTGTAGCCACTATTATTTTCCAGCACTGAATTAACTCTTTTGGGCATAGAGTTCACTAGATATTCACAGGTTACCACTGGAATCCTCTTCCACTGCTCCATTATACCATCACGGGGCTGGTGGATGTTAGAGACCTTGTGCTGCTCCACCTTCCATTAGAGAATGTCCCACAGATGATCAATAGGGATTAGGTCTGGAGACATGTTTGGCCTTTACCCACAGTTTGTATAGCAAGGTACTGGTCATTTTGGAGGTGCATTTGGGGTTGGTGAGGGGTGGTGCCCCTTAATGTAAAGTAACAATAAGGGAGAAATTTAAACGGCTCATAGAAGCATATGATTACTAACACCAAAATGTGAAAGAAAACATAAGTATGTTTTTTGTGCTTGGAGGGTTTAAAGGAGCAGTAGAACCCCAAGTGGAAATATAAAAGCAGGCAAAGTGAGTTTTGCATGCCTTGTCCCCTTTAACCCATCATAGGGCATCACACACTTACTTATTCACAGGATTTAATTTAGAGAACCGGCTTGTTTGCAATTGGAAGGTGGGAGAGACCACATGCAGGAAACCCACACAGACATAACGAACACGTTGAGAGTAAGCAGAGGACAGTATTAAACCACACCAAGGCGATTACTC
The DNA here is from genome assembly GCA_033117975.1 of Parotocinclus spilosoma. NCBI lineage: Eukaryota > Metazoa > Chordata > Actinopteri > Siluriformes > Loricariidae > Parotocinclus > Parotocinclus spilosoma. Next base: position 3,055 of record JAVSBV010077708.1, on the reverse strand, counting down.
TGCAGTGGGATGCACTTCTATTTGAGGTCAACCTCAGATTTATCTCATGTTTACTTGAAGCTGAATTGTTTTATAAGGCAAAGCTGATGCTTATCAGCTGCATCAAATCAGTTACACATTTAGAGCAGTAAAAGTGGGAAGCTGAATGACTGTAACAACTGAATTACTGTAAACTGCTGGAAGGGATTATTGGCAGGGGCGTTTCAATGGTAGGAAAAGTTGGTTACCTCTGTGTAATTATGTCTAATTATTTGTTCTAGTCTTTATCTAGGGTCAGAATAACGTCCTGCTTGCATCTGCAACAGAGAAACAATTAAATATGTCTTTACTGAATTCACATTACAGAAAAGTTGAATCATTGTATTTAAGAAATTGTAGAACCTTATTTAGCAGGAATACTGTGGTTTAGACTTGCAGAGGGGTGAATTTAACTTTAAAATCATTCTGGGATTTCTGACATAAACAGTCATCTTCAGGCAAAAGAAAAAACTAAAACACCTCCAATCCCACCCAAATTATTTTGTCTGTCCTGCTTCACTTTGTTTGCTAACAGAAATCCATCCATGTAATTCAAGAAATACTGTACATTTGTGTTTGAATGGGGCGATACAGGTTTAGTAATGAGGTACAAAAAGAAATAAATAATGGTGTGATTTCAACAGGAGATTGTAATCATGTTTGAGATGCAAAGATATCGTTTGTCAACAAATCCATGAGAAAATATTGATATGTTTAAAAACAAAGTCTCAAAAAGAAAGATTGGAAGGGATTTGCTATTTCTTTCTCTAGAGAGCTTAAAACATTAAAAAACAAGGAAACTTAAGGACTTTCAGTGCCTAAAGGACAAGGGCAAATGCTTAAGCTGAAGACTTCTATCACATAGTGGAAATGTGTATTATGGTTAGATGAATCAGCTTTCCAGATTTTTTGGAAAAATGTAAGCCATGTGCTCCTGCCCAAAATCAAAAAGGACTATCCAGACCGTTACCAGCAAGAAGTAAATTGCCAGGGTATGTCATCAAATAAGGTTGTGGCAGGTTGTGGTTTACACTTATGTGATGGCAGCATTAATGCAGAGAAGTACATACGATTTTAGAGAAACATATGCTGCCTTTAAGACAACATAATTTCCAAGAATGTCCATCCATTTTTCAACAAGACAATGCAAAACCATATGCTGCATACATTACAAAGGCATGGCTGTGGAAGAAGAGGGGATTGGGCATTTGGACTGGCCTGTTTGCACTCTCAACAGAGCAGGGGTGTCCAAACTTATTTCAAAGAAGACCATATTAAAATACTAAGGGCAAATCTCTCCTTCTAAAAATATTATTAAAAATATTTGCAAATATTTTTGCACAGAACAACTAATATTTATTTAACTGAATTTAATTTGAGTGCAATGATTGCAGCAGGATATTAAAAGAGTGAAAAAGACCACAACTAAAGCTCTTTTCTTAAATTTTTAAAATAAATAATACTGCATCTTTAAAACACTTCGAGCATCTTTCGTCAAGATTTCTCATATAGATTTTATTTTGTTACTCAGTTTTATCACCAAAATTATGAAACTCAATAAAACCTAGTCTTATTTTAATTGGTTCAATTTGAGTCCAAGTCCAATTTTAACATTAATTCAGGGATTTTTGGTTTTAAGTACTGCTGAAAGGAAAAATTACAAGATGCCGACAGATCGCTAACAATGTATTTTTAAGTGACATTCCTTCATTCTTTTTGCAAAGTGTAAAGTTTTTCAACACTTTATTATAAACAGTATTTGTGTTAACTATTTTGCTATTTTGTTAAACTTTAGGTTAAGCTAAGAAGTAAATTAACGGCGAGTATCCAGGTACCACTGTATTTTAGCAATGATTAATACAACAATTCATGTCCAATGTGTTCATTAAACTCTTTCTCAATTGTGTGTCAAAGGTCTGTTTTGTACTGCAGACAACAAGTAAGAATCTCAATATAGTGCTATGAACCATCATAAACAGACAGGGATTTTTATTGATGGGTGGAGAGATTTTCACAGTTTATTTCCTGCTTATTGTGCATAAGCAATAAACCACAACCAAAGAACAAACTGAATTTATCTTATCACGCGATTGACCAGCTGGACCTTGCTTCCATGATGTTCCAGGAAAATTACATAAGGAATGTATCTGAAAAATTATCGGCCCGGGATTATCTAAAAAAATGATCTGAGGAGAGTTTGAAAATGATCTCAGAGGGCATCTTTTAGATAATAATCTCTTAACTGAATGATTTAAATTCAGTCATTAGATCCTCTCTATGCCAAAATTGCATACAATGAAGTTCAGTACATCTGAATTAAACTTCTTATCAGCTTCTGTCATAGAAAGCTACATAAGTAAACCATGAATAGCACAAAAGTATTATGACAGGTGACACTGTCACCAGAGGCTAAAAGGAAATAGGGAATGTGTGCAACAATAACATCAAGTTTAACTGATATAGCGCCTTTCACAGAACACAAGGACATGTTGTTAGGGTTCCTTACGTTCCCTACGTTCGGCTGTCCTCGCCCAGTCGCCATTACAGAGCTATCGGTAAGGCGGATTATATCCAGTGTCAAATTTACAACCTGATTACGAACAGCTGCTTCTCCTGCTATTTACAGTGGCTTGCGAAAGTATTCATCCCCCTTGAACTTTTCAATCTTTTGCCACATTTCAGGCTTCAAACATAAAAATATCAAATTCTATTTTTTGTGAAGAATCAACAACAAGTGGGACACAATTGTGAAGTGGAACGAAATTTCTTGGATATATTAAACTTTTTTAACAAATAAAAAACTGATTGGGCGTGCATTATTATTCATCCCCTTTACTTTCAGTGCAGCAAACTCACTCCAGAAGGTCAGTGAGGATCTCTGAATGATCCAATGTTGATCTGATGACCAAAATGACTGATGATGATAAATAAAATCCACCTGTGTGTAATCAAGTCTCCGGATAAATGCACCTGCTCTGTGATAGTCTCAGAGTTCTGTTTAAAGCGCAGAGAGCATCATGAAGACCAAGGAACACAC
>JAVSBV010077687.1:0-10071 GCA_033117975.1 Parotocinclus spilosoma | reverse complement strand
ACCATCTGCGCTCGTGCGCCTTCCGCGTCCCCTAGAGTCAGTGGTTAAGTCCGGGGGCTAAACAGGGCCGATGGACTTGTATGAGCGGGTAACCCTCAGAGGTATTTAGTCTGTTAGGGACAGGTTGAGGGCTTCCCGCGTGGTTAGAGCAAGACGCTTCGTCCGTCGGTCCCTACCTAGCCTCACTGCAGACTGGGGAGTGTGCTTATTGGTACACTTCCCGCTCGCCCTCTTGCGCTTGGGAGCGTCTCGCGATCTTTTCGCATTGGCGCTCCTCGCGTGTTTAGTTTGTTTTTGCGTGTTGGCGCCTTTTCTTCCTCTCCCCTCGCGCTCCACGCACGTTAGCGCTCATGAAGTGCCACCTGCTTCAAACAAGAGAAAACAGGATGGGCTTTTATTATTTGGAGGAACTGTGAAGTGTAGACTTGTTGTGTCAGCTGCTTGTGTCATGCTTTGTGCTGTTAATGCTTAATGGTCAGCAAAACACTCCAGGATTTGAGACATCAGCATTGACTCTGTGGGCATTCCCGGCTGCAGTATGCAAAATAGCTGGTCAATGGTCTCCTTATTTTTGGGGTATATATGTGTGTGTGTGTGTGTGTGTTCTTTTTTGTTGCTTTTTGTTTGTATCACATGTACCTATCATGAGCTTGTTTAATGAACGTGAGGGTGGGTCTTTGGGTGGGGGTTGCATTGTTATGTTGGCCTTCCTGTCACACTGAGTGGTAAATAATCCTTGTCAGAGCTGGTCATTTTGTCTGTGATATTGTCTATTAATAAGGATCTGCACTATAAACAAATTTCCTGTCACGGTTGCTGCTTCTTTGTCCATGTCAATGCCACAGTATTATATCTGATAATTTTTTTTATTGAAGATAATGATCAATGTTACATATCGGTGTGTGGCAAAATGATCAACCTCAACAGTTAGCAGTGGAATGACAATTAGGTTGGAATAAAATACAGATTTTATAACATTATACAATCTAACTATTTGTTCAGTAGCCATAATTGTATGCATATTACTCACATTCTTTCAAGCTATGTGTGCTATTTTAATCTTATGTTTTTTATACTGTTCTTTCTTTTCAGTGTTTTAGTGGCAGTAGCTACTAATTTTTGTATGTCTAGGGCTGTCTCTGTCATTAAACAAATGGTGTCTCAGTTATTAAGTATTGTCCCTGATGTATCAAGTGATATCGGCAGACAAATTTTGTATATAATTGTTACCGTTTAGAAATCACACAGGGCACAAACTCATATGAATATGTATAGTCATTTAATCAAATCCCTGTTGAGCATTGACATATAAAATGGCCTTTTTTCCCCCTCGAGAGGCACACAAAACAATTTCATACATGAACGATGCCACAATAAAATAGAGAATTCAGTTTGGTGGAACAGTTAGAATGCAGTTAGAATGCAAAATAGTAATTAGATAATGATATTATATAACATTAACAATGAGTTACACACTGGCCTTTATCCAATCTCGGTTTTTAATGCCAGGTTATCTGTATAATTTGGCAATATACCAAGCATAACAAGCAAAAAAGTCTGCACATTCTGAAAAAACAAATAATTAACTTCATAACTAGCATTTTAATAATTCTTTCAAATGCACATGACTTCAAATGAGCTACATACACATATCTCTGTGTTGCTATAGCTAAGGTTTTTGCTAATATACCAGAGCTTCACTTCCACTTTCTAACTCTATCAAACAGGGTGAAACTGAACAGCTACATCTTTTACCAGCATGGACATACACCTGCTGCGATGCTTCAATCATGATTATTTGATGACAGGAAGAGGTTTCAGTTTCTGCATCTCATGTTCGGCATCTGACCCAGTTGTTTAATAATTCAGCAAGCTAATGAAGAATGGCTGAACCCTTCACACTGTACTGCAGGTAGTTTAGTATTATCAGAACATTGACCAAACAGTACCTGAAAAACATTGACTGAGAAAACATGGAGGGGTCCTGCTTGAAAAAAACAGAACCAATGCATGAGAGCAACCAAAGGAAGGTGAGGTTCAAACTGGCATCATCCTATAGCGGTCGTGTCCTGAAACATGTGTATGAGGATGGTCAGGAGCTGGAGAGTCCTGAGGAAAAGTACCCTCACAGCTTCATTGACACCAAGATCCCTAAGCACTTGGACATGGACCAGTTTTGCAATTTTGGAGAGATGCAAGACCAACATATGGACTGTTCCACAGGCCTTATTGCCCAGAGGATCAATGTCTACCGGGGAGTGAGTGGAAGCAGGCCTTTATCCCACAGTGATATGCAATGTGAAACGGTGAGTATTGGCAACAAAGCTGTACAGCTTTCTAATGCAACTGAGTACATCATGGGAGAGTTTGAATGGGTTCTAATGTTTATTTTGTTGTAGATTCTTGCAACGACCTAAGTCATTACAGCTTCTCAATGTATACTTTGTTTTTTGTATTGTTTAATTATTACTTTTTTTCCAACTGTATTTATATACACATATTTTAAGCATATTTTAACTTAACTTTTAATCATCAGTGCATTGAGGATTGTGTGTTTCCCAGTTAATGTGTCTAAACGATAACCAAAAGTAATTTAATTAAATAAGATTTTATTAGCATGTACCTTTAAAAGATGGTGTAGGGTCTACACTGCTCAAGTGCAAAGCAAATATAAGTGCTTATGGACAATGTATGATTAGCAGTGATGACTGCAAATAGCAACATATCTGTGTAGTTGCTATGTACTTTAAAAGTGCCTGTCCTGAAGTCCAGTCGGACATCGGTGCAAACCAAGCTCATCATGAAAGACACTGTTGCCAGGTTTATCTCAAAGGATCTAAATGATAAAATCATTCATTCTTGGCAACATGATACCTTTAGTACTGTATTGTCATTTTCATTTAACAACATGCAAAATTTTCCTTCTTTGTATCTGTTTGCTGTTTCTCTTCAGGACCCAGTTTTAGATTTTGGAAGGATCATTATATATACAAGCAACCTGAAGATCATACGGTCTCCAAGTAAAAAAGGCGAGCTTAATGCAAGCCGCCATCGTGGTCGAGGGGATGAAGGAGAGACCTTAACAAGCCAGGAGACTAAATCCAAAGCAAGACACAGAACGAAAAGGTCCAGCAAAAAGGAACAAAGCCCTGCTCCTGAAGTCCAACGAAACGAAAGTCCTACTCCCAGAGAAAAGGTGCCCACTTTGTACAAAAGAAATATACTTAACCTTCCCACTGTGTTTAAATCAGTGTTCCATCCTTGGATTCTGTTGTCAAACTGAAAGAGCTCTTAAAATAATTTGCAAATAATTTAAAACAGTTATTGCCAGCTGTTACATTGCATATTTTAAACAACCATTTTGTATTCATTTTCCAGTAATTTTGCATTTTGAACGGTCAAAAAGTCAGATCAGATTTATTACAAGATTAAAATGGACAGATCTGATCATAACACCACAGATGTTACAGCTTTCCAACAAATAAATTAAATCAGTTACAGCGGAACTTTGGAATTCAAGTGCCTCTTTGTCGACAAGTATGGGTATTGAGCAGTCAATTTGAATTATTTTGCCCATAATCTGGAATGTAATATAGAAAAAAATAATATTGTCTACAGGACGGTGCCTGTGACAGTGCCAACATTCATTCTGTGTGTCCTTTTATTGACGCATTAAGAAATGTTATACTGTCTTGTAATATAACTGACATTTGTTGAAGTAGATTATGTGTAGTGATAATGGTAAAATCAGTCGTATTCAGCTCTCTCAAATTATCCTCTAGCAAAGTTTTACTCTGTCTATTTTCAAGCACTAATTAATTTGCTAGGTTTTAAATGTTTTTACTGCTAGTTAATCTCTTCACTTTCCTTGAATTAATTAAAAATAAAGTACTGTAAATATATAAAAAAGAATTTTAGCATCACAGATCATTGACAGTTTACTTACTCTGCTTGCATGATACTAGCAAGAGAGATATTGCTGCTTTTCTCATTTTATTTGGTATTTTGCACAGCCAGGAATTGTTACTACTTGAAAAAAAATATTCTGAAGCATGAAAGTGTATTTGGTATCAGCAAATTATACAGTTTGAGCAGCCTTAGCATCACCACAGTGTAGTTCACTTTACAGGGGGCTTTATGACACAGACATAAACTCCTAAGTGTGCTAAAACTTCAAATTCCTTTTTTCTAATTACAGTGGTGTCTATCAGCAAGAAAACCAAATCAATATATACTCAATGACATAAAATAAAGCATCCAGATCAGATAGAAAGCTCAGTTACATCGCAAGCAACTTTGTGAACAATTGCAGTTATGTTATGATAGACACTGGCTCTTGAAACAAAACATCATGCACATATTTATGTGTATTTCTATAAAAATGCTCTTAGATTTCTGTAATAAAGGTTTGTAAGCCCTGCTCTGTAATGGACTGGCATATGGGGCATGTTTGCATTTGCTTGTTGTGTTCTCCTGCAGTGGGCAGAGGAAGGGTGGGGTTAAAACATGAAGAAAAACTCTTATTCTTATTATTTTGTCCTGCAGGATATTGGAGATTGTGAGCAGTGTGGGGGTTCAGGCACTGCCCCTTGTTCCCAGTGCCATGGCAGCAAGTTGTCTATGCTGGCCAACCGCTTTAATGAGTCCATCCGAGAGCTGCGCTGCCCAGCCTGCAATTCCTGTGGCTTGGTACAGTGCCAAACATGTGCCCAGTAATCTGTTAGATAGGTGGACACTGATGGTTTTTTTAGATGTTTAAAATCATTAACTTGTTATAGTTTGTACAGAGCCATTTCCAGTTATAGGTTTGAAGACTCAACATTGAATCCAGTTATAAGCTTGCTATCAAGCCCTCACTGAACTGACTGGGAATTTTACAACACATGAGATTCTCAAGACAGGACTGATGTTAAGAATTACTACTATACTTTCCATATAATAATTATTTGGTTATATACTTCAATGTGTGATCCTGGATAAAAAAAAACCTTTAACGTTGTGTATTTTAGGTTGTTATCCATTCAATTCCAGCATGCAATCAGTTTTTAAACTTGCTGACCTCTTGCTTGTAATATTCAGTAATTTGGACACCAATAAAATCTTAAGAAAAACGTATTTCATTACCACTGGTTTTAACAGAACACTAAATGCTCAGAACTAAATAATCAGAACTTTTGCAATAAAAAATCCACATGACATTGAAGTGCCATAATTAATAGTGTCATCAGCTACAACTAGATCCATATATTATTGTTCAAATAAGTATTTTTACATTTTCTTAGAGGAGTGTGGTAATACTACATTGTAACAGGCTACATTGTAACAGGCTACAATACATTGTAACAGTGACCACAAAGAGACCTTGGCAGCAGGCGTTAGAACAAAAAAAAATGATTCTTTTGTTGTGAAACTACAATGTGAAGCAAAATGAGCACCTAGTTTAGAAAGAGGTCCTGAAACATACAGAGACACTGACAAGTCACTAAAAGACCATGCTACCAAAAACAGAAGCAGCCAGACATAGGCTGAGGAATCCGACAGGAAACTAAGAGTGGGAATACTATAAATGAATATGAGTGTGAAAAACTCTCAGATGACCAAAGACTGGAATAGAAAAGTGAGAAACCAATGTGGACTCACTCAGAGAGAGACATTAATAACCGAGTAAAATGGGTGTCATGCAGTTGAAAGAAATAGCAAGCCATAGCTTCAAAGTCTGAGCTGGACTGGGTGGTGATAATGAATCCCTAAGCATGGGATCTAACGTGCTTTCGACTATGACCCTATGAAGCATTATTTAGTACCATAACTTTTAAATAATTATGTATTGGAGTTGGTTACCTCTCCAGTGAGCTTTCAAAAGGGTCCAAATAGCAAAAGGATTTAGTCATATAGGTCTCCAGATGTTGATCGAAGGGAACATGGGCCATTTACAAAGGTCATATCACTACTGGCTTTATGAGTGAGGGATTAAGGGACATATACAATACTAACACAAACGCTAAGGATATATTTTGTTATTTTTTATTTCAGTATATGTGGAAAATGCATTCAGTACATTAGGCAATTGTTGCTATTGATGTTAAATGCCCAGCTTCTAACATGGGTGTTTCATATGAAAGTGCAAGGTCATCAGCCATACCAGGCCAGTACTAAAGTACTAAAGTACGAAAGATTCCTCATTGCAGGTAGACATGGAAGGTCCACCAAACCTGCTGAACATTTGCTGTCTGGAAAATGATGGGGGTGTAGGGAGAAGGATCGACCCTATCTGAATCAAAACCATCTCTATCACAATCATCTGGGTCACCTGGATGAAAACTGCATGTTTATGGATGTTCCCCTGAAATCAGTCTCATTTAGCCCACCAGAAATGTAAACCCTGCCCTACAGTTTGTCATTTATTGTTGCCAATCTCTCAATATCCTGGTCTATATTCGATAAGATGGAGCAACCAGGTATGTGGGGCAGTTGTAGGTTATTCTCCTTTTGGCTGGGGAAAATGTCTGAACAGATGTGACAGAGCTTCAGTCTTTATTACCTTCCACGGGATGGTAGAAGATAATGAAGTGACAATGATTAAAGCATGTAAAGTGTTACATGCCAGCCTAAGGGCATAAGGTCTAACTACTAGTGTGTGAAGGGGTGCAAGAAAAAACACATTTGCAGTACTTTTCTCAGAATATATTTTCACATATTTACAAAGTGTTTACAACCATAGCCAACTCTCCAGGGGTAGGCAAGGCCAAAACAACAAACCAAACACCCACTAAAACCACCCACCAGTCCAACTAACCTTACCACAACCAAAAATCAAACAAAAGACAATATGCTGACCTAACTCCCTAAACCTACTTAATAAACAAGAGAAAATATGTTCAACGAAAATGGCGCTTACCCCCTTCTGGTACTGTTAAAATCAACAGGACTCAATACACACATCAAATCACTACCCATGTGTTTGAAACACCAAAGCACAGGGTACCCAAACACTGTAGCCCACAGTCTACACAAAGGTCTCTCTCATTTCTGTTCTCTCCACACTCTCGCATCAGGACTTTTTCCCGCCTTTTATCTGCTTCCTGGACTGGCAAGGCTTCTCTATCAACGTTCAGGATCACGCAGAGCTCCACCTAGGGATAGGGAGGGAAACTCACAGACAAACAAACAGAAAAGACAACACACAAGCACAGCCATAACAATAAGTTTAAATAATCAAAAGTCATACGTTGACTGGTGAGGAGTGAAGTGCTGTGTCAGGCTAACATATCCCAGTTCTGTCACTCCTTCATGGCCAGTATAACAGCAAGAATGTCCCTGAACTCAAAAAGTGCAACATAATTTTGCATAGGCCGTGATGATTTTATTGCTAAAGACCCTTGTAAGATCATAATAGCAGACGGGCCTTTGTATCATTCCATTAGTTGGACTTTCCTCAAGCTGAGGATCATTCCCCTAAGCCTGCACTTGGCCAGGAGATACATGGTTAATTTACATTTACACAATTTAGCAGATTCCTTATCCAGAGCAACATATGATTGACACAGTCTTACAAACCAAACAAATGTAGGTTAGGGCCTTCCTCAAGGACCCAACAGTGGAACAGCTTGGTGAAATCTGAACCCTGCAACCTTTGGTCCATAGTCCAGTACCTTAACCACTAGGCTACCACAGTCATGTCTCCATAGCCACATAAGAACTTAAAAACCATTGCTTGTTTAGGGCATAGAGTAGCAAAAAAGTACATATGGTGCATACTAATTGTTATATCTAGCAGAATGGTGTGGAATTGGACAATACCTGAGCCAGTTGGTCTAACAATGTGGAACCAGACTGTGTCCAGCAGCTGGATTCCAGTTGTGCAATTCTTCAAATTCCAGGGGACACATATATCTCAGCCCCTCTCCTGTACTGCCAACACATCTGCAGTGGATAAAAAGGCCTAACAGCAACTTCACTTCTTAAGGATATTTATAAGGAACCATCTGGAGGAGAAACTATTAGTGGCCTTTTACCACAGCACCATTGAAAGTGTGCTGACATACTGCATTAAAGCTTTTTATGCCTACTGCACTGTGGCAGAAAGAAAGAACATGCAGAGGATCATTAACACCACACAACATAATAACTAGAAGTCCCCTACCCTTGTTAGAAGACATCGGCAGTATGTGATGTCTCACTGAGGAGAAGCACTGCAATTTAATTGAATACATAAAGTGCAATGACAAAGATTCTATTCTAATCTAATTTATTCTATTATATTCTATTCTACCACAGCAATGGTGTTTGTCAAGGCACAGCGGGAATGTCATCCCTAAAGCAAACAAGTCCTCAGTTGCACTGGGATGCCCAAACTTGTGAAAATAAATTTCATACAGACACAATGTAACACATTGTGTTTTTCTATGTTGCTATCAACTATATTTTGTCCACGATTAACCTTTAATGTGAAAGGCTGTTGTTTGATATAGTTTCTATAATGGCACAGTTCATACTGGATTGTTTACAGTTTATATTAAAAGTTTCTGTTCCTGCTCTGCATGACCAGCAATTTTGCACATCTAGGGGCCTAGGACTATTCTGATTGCTCTTATGTGTGACTTTTTAAAAATATCATCAACCAAATAATAATTACTGCTGTTCATACATCCCAGCCCTCCATAGAAATCACTGAAGCCTCATGAAAACCCTGTGCTAAACCAGACAGTCTGTCTAACTCTCGAAAGCATACACAAATAATGTACCTAGCATAGTAATGCTCTGCTAAATACTTGTACAGGTGCTTGGAGTAAAGTCATTTGGAGTCAATCTTTCTTAATTAGTCAAGAATGAGGTAAAAACCCGGGAGAATGATGGTATAGCTAATTAGCTGACAGACCTGTCGGCTATGTGCAGAAGGACTGGAACTGGACTGGAGTGTTGTCAACACTTTTTAGGCAAAACTAGCATGCTCAAAAGCACGCTAGAATTCTCCAGATGATGTCACATATTCATTAGCGTATTTATATAATTATCAAAAACCTTACTGCACAAGGAATGAAGAGTTTATGAAGACACTTCATAAACTCTTCATTCCTTGTGCAGTAAGGTTTTTAACTGAAGCACAGTTTTTTAAAAGTATTTAGCAGTGATTTATCTTTAAATGATTAACAGCTGGATTTCTGGATTTTGTACTACAGTAAAATGGACAGTATTAGTAATTGAAGGTAATGTAATATGTACTTCTTATGTGTAATGAACTGCCAAATGGAACCACAAAATAGTTCTGTTTTTTTTATTTTTTATTTAACTCTTAGGACTCTTTATATGTATAATAATATGTCCTGGACACATTAAGCCTTGGTATTTGTTCATCTCATAGCAAATTATTTATTTATATTTTAATTACAAAAGGTCAAACCAACTATCATACTGCAATTAAGACAAAAATGCAAAAATAGTGGACACTGGTAGCAGTTCCCAGCAGGTAGATGTGAAACAGATATGAAGAAATAACTTTTATTACTACTTAACAGAGTCAAGACATTGAGTGAAGAAGTTTGTATTGGACAAACAATATTGATCGATTTTTTTTGTTTGGTTTATTTAACATTGCTTAGTCACAAACACACAAGGTTGTGCCAATTTAGCATAATCAGTTAACCTCGAGCATGTCTTTGAACTGTAAGAGGAAACTTGGAATACCACACAGAAATAGTGAGAACATGCAAACACCATACAGAAAGGACCCAGGCTGCCCCACTCTGGGATCACACCCTGGACCTTCTTTCTGTGGTTATGGTGCTACCCACCAAACCACCGTACTGCTCCAATGGTGATAGGTAATTAGTGATATAGACATATAGACCAGTGTTATTTTTGACAGCAAATTTTGATTTAGTTTTAGTCTTAGTCTTGTGTTTAAAATGTCATTTAGTTTTAGTCATAATTTAGTTATCTGATTAGTTTTAAGTTTTAGTCTAGTTTTAGTCGACTAATTATCATAAGAATATAGTCAACTAAATCTACAGTCAATTCAGTCGACTAAAATATAAAGGGTGTAAAATGTGAATACTTTTTCTTCAGTTCCCT
>JAVSBV010077676.1:0-10071 GCA_033117975.1 Parotocinclus spilosoma | reverse complement strand
CATATGAGCAAAGGATGTAAAGACAGGATGAGCTGCCAAGGCTGTCCACTATCACACCCAACAGTTTTGCATATAAGGACCAAGGCTATTTCTAATGAACCAAAGCACAAGGACAAGCCACCAGACGATGGTGACAGTCAATCAGTGGTTAGTGGATGCATTGGTACAAAGACAAGCCCCTGTGGAGCCAAACAGGCCATTAACCTTGACAGCATATTGGCAATTGTTCCTATTCAGGTTAAAGCGAAAAAGTGCAGCAAAGTTGTGACGACATACGCATTTCTTGACCCTTGCAGCACAGTCACCTGTTGTACAGAAAAGCTGATGACAGCACTCAATCTTACTGGCAGGAATACTAGTATCTTGCTAAAGACTATGGGAGAAGATTGTAACTAGCCACTTGGCGTCAGGTTTAGAGGTCAGTAGCCTTGAGAGTAATGACTTTCTGGAACTGCCTGATGTCTTCTCACAGAAGACAATCCCAGCACATAAACAGAACATCCCTCAACAAGATGTGAAAAGGTGGCCTCATCTTAGTCAAGTGCATATTCCAAAGATTAAGGCAGGGATTGATCTTCTCATTGGGACTAACGTACCCAAGGCTATGGAACCATGGCAGGTTGTTTTCAGTGTGAATGACGGACCTTATGCTGTAAAAACCAGGTTCGGCTGGGTCGTTAATGGACCTCTCAAAGGAGACAAGGGCTACGAAATGACGGGTGAACTGATACAGGTGTCACCCAATCATATATCAGTTGCGACACTCGACGAACTTTGGACTCAACAGTTTAAAAATGACTTTCCGGAATGTCAAGATAAGCGATTGGAAATGTCCAGAGATGACATGCAGTTTTTGGAAATGGTCTCAGTCTGCTACACTCGTGCGGGGACATTATAGCATCAGTCTAGCATTAAGAAACAAAGCCATAGAGTTGCCAAACAACCAAATAATAGTTAAACAGAAAGCCCTCAACTTAAGGAAAAAATTCATTAAGAACCCGCAGTTCCATGCTAATTACTCTGCGTGTTTTGGAGGACATTATTGCCAAAGGTTATGCAGTAAAGGTTCCTGATGAAGGACTCAGACGCAATGATGGAAAAGTTTGGTACTTGCCACACCATGGGGTGTACCCCCCTAAGAAGCTGAAGCTTCAAATGGTATTTAATTGTGGAGCATTGTTCCAGGGTACCACTTTAAATTACCAGTTGCTACAGGGGCCGGATCTTACCAGTGCATTACTTGGTGTCATCACTAGATTCAGGCAAGAAGAAGTCGCAGTCATGGCTGACATAAAGGCCATGTTTCACCAGGTTAAAGTGCCAGACAAGGACGCTGACCTTCTCAGATTTTCGTGGTGGCCCTCTGGTGACATTGGTCAAGGTTTGGAGGAATACAGAATGACAGTGCACCTGTTTTGTGCGACTTCCTCTCCCAGCTGTGCCAACTTTGCTCTTCACAAGTGAGCAGAGGACTATTCAGGGCCACAGTAATTGACACAGTATTACAAAATTTCTATGTTGATGATTGTTTGAAATCAGTCAGTACAGAGGAAGAAGCTGTGTCTTTATACCATGACTTAAAGGCAATTCTTGAAAAGGGAGGGTTTAAACTCACGAAATGGGTAAGCAACAGCTTGAATTCTTCAAGAGCTCTGCAGACTAAATCTAAGCTGGGACAACGTAATTCCTGAACACTTAGCTTAGCAGTGGTTGAACTGGATAAGAGCTCCATCTGTTGGAAGGGTTTCAGGTGGCTTGGTGTTTTAAGCCTACAGGATTTGGTGAGGCAACATTCAGCCAGCTGCATCACTTTGCAGACGCCAGCGAAGTAGGTTACGGAACAGTCAGTTACCTTTATCATTGTGCCTTTGTCATGGCTAAGGCCAGAGTAGCTCCACTCAAGCCGATCACCATCCCACGTTTAGAGCTCACTGCAGCTACCATGGCAGCACGCATGGACAGTATGCGAGTATGGAGTATTGCGATCAGAGTTACAGCTACAGCTTGAAGAATCAGTGTTTTGGTCAGACAGTACTACCATGCTAAAATACATAGGAAACAGAACCAGTAGATTCCCCACCTTTGTAGCAAATCAAGTGGAGACAATCCTAAAAGTCTCTAAAGTAAGACAGTGGAGATATGTTAACAATTTACAGAACCCAGCTGACTATGCATCCAGGGGACTTAAGGTCGGTAGACTAAAGACGGTAGACTTTGCAGAGCAGCTATGCCTGAAGAGACCAAGCACCCTGCTATCCTGTCCAAGGACCTTCACGTGGCCAATGTTATCCTTAGAGAGATACATCAGAACCTGGGACACAGTGGACGGAATCAAATGCTGTCCAAAAGGAGGGCGCTGCCGAGCTTGTGATGGAGTAAGACGTGTTTTGTTAATGCTGTTGCCGAGTCTTTTATCCTATTAGTGTTAGAGTGTCTCTGAAATTGGGTAACTCTTACGTGGGTTAATGGCGGCAAATTTACGCAAGTTTAAGTACGCCGGATCAACTGGTGCTAGGCCTATCACAACCTCGAGCCAGCCTGAAACTTCGGTACGACACACTCAGTCACCAGCGAAAAGTTCGGATATGGATCTTACATCGTTGAAAGAGGAGATCGTTTTATCACTGAAAGCGGAGTTATCAGCTGTAATAAAAGCAGAGATAAAGAACGCATTCGCGGAGGAATTCAACTCTCTGAAAATGGAACTGCAAGCGGTGAGATCGAAATTAGCAAGTAGCACAATGGCGGTGCACGCCGAAATTGATACGGTGAAAACCGCAGTTAAAGAAGTGGAGGGCGGGCTATTATTCTGGTCGGACGAAGTCGCGGCTTTACAAAACGTTGTGACCGCTCTGCAAACCGAGGTGGCTAAGACTAGGGCGAAATGTGAGGACTTGGAGGGCAGAATGAGACGGTGTAACATCCGGATACACGGAGTGCCAGAGACGGCCGGATCATGCACAACAGATTCCGTTTCTAAACTCTTGAGGAAAGTTTTGGCTCTGGACAAGGATGTGCTCGTGGACCGTTCACATAAAAGTTTGGCCAAGAAACGATCCGACGGGAAACCACACGCTATTGTAGCGAAGCTACATTATTACCAAGACTGTGTGGAGGTTGTGAGCCGTGCGCGTTCCCGGGCTCCACTCAGACTTAATGGCGAGGCGATTTCCATCTACCTAGATTTTACACCGAGTGTTCTCAAAGCTCGAGCTGTTTTTTCGGAGGTTAAGAGGTTGCTCCGTGATCGAGAGGGCGTTCGATACGGCTTACTTTTTCCAGCCCGCTTTCGAATCACACATAACGGAGAGCAAAAGGAGTTTACAGAGGCGAGGAAAGCAATGGAGTATGTGAAGAGTAAGATTCTCCCAACGACAGGGGACGAACCGTGAGACAATGTTGTACGCATTTTATACCTCACATTGACTGGTTTGGGGCTATAAGTAATTCACGTGCAGTTAATGCTGCCCCACGGATCTCATATTGTCTGTTTAAATGCACTGGTTGATGGAAGATGGTACCTTGTAGGCTCGGTGGGTGGGACTTGAGTGGCGGTGATCTCATCTATAAACACTAGATGTGTGGATTTGTTTTTGATAGGTATAGGGTTAGCTCTGTTTTTGTTCTGAGCATTAGATGGGGGGGGTTACCAAACACGTTTTGTTTGTTAATATTATTTGTATGTGATGGTGACATGTTTCTTATTAGGCTTGCTTAATACTTACATGACAAGCTCTAATGTTTGGGGAAGTAGGGGGGGCTGTTTGGTTAATTTTGTAAGTTGGAATGTCAAATCACTCAATCACCCAGTTAAACATAAGAAGGTTGTTACACATTTAAAATGACTTGGGGCTGATATTGCATTTCTTCAGGAGACGCATTTACAGGCAACAGACCATTTCCGGTCGGAGAGAGGTTGGGCCGGGGCAGATGTTCCATTCCAGTTTTGGTTCAAGGGCCAGAGTGGTTGCAATTCTGATTGACAAAAATATACCCTTTACCGCATCTAGTGTGGAGGCTGACATTGCAGGACGGTATGTTATCGTTGTTGGACAACTCTATGCATTCCCGGTAATATTGGTTAACATATATGCACCAAACTGGGACAATTCTGGGTTTTTTACTAAGCTTTTCTCCCGTCTTCCAAATATGGTTTCTTACCATCTTATTATGGGCGGGGATATGAACTGCGTGCTGTCACCTTCTTTAGATCGTAGTTCAGCTAAAAAAAGTCCCTTTATCTCAATCTGCAAGGGCTATCCAACACTTTTTGGAAACATATGGGGCTTCTGACGTGTGGCGATTTCATAACCCCACAACTAGGGCATACTCTTTTCACTCTTTTTTTTTCACGTATTGATGATTTTTTTCTGGATAACCATCTGTTTCCATTACTATCTGAGTGTGAGTATGGAGCCATAGTCATTTCCGATTACAGTCCCTTGACTATGAAAATGAGTATTCCAAATACGCGGTCCGACCCTAGGCCCTGGAGATTAAACTCACTACTTTTATCAGAGGAATCATATACCGATTTTATTTCATCCGAGATTGCGCTATTTCTTAGTATTAATCAGTCCCCTGAAATGTTTCCCTCCATCGTATGGGAGTCACTTAAGGCATATATTAAAGGGCAAATTTTTTCTTATTGTGCTAATAAGAATAAATCACGCACACGCGGTGTTAAGGAATTAAGGAATTGACTGAGGAAATTCTGATATTGGATAGGCAGCAGAGCTGTCAGCCCTCTCATGATAACAGGAAAAAGGGAAATTTCCTTGCAAGTTGAGTTTGAACTCTTATCTACAAGGCAGGCCGAATACCTGATTACCAAGTCGCGATATTGTGCATATGAGCATGGGGAGAAGGCTGGACGGATCCTTGCTCATCAACTGCGACAACGGACCTCTAACCAAGCCATTCCAGCAATTAAAAATGAGCAAGGACTAATAATTACTGATAGTCTACAAATTTACTCTTGTTTCAAAACGTTTTACCAGTTGTTATATGCTTCTGCCTCATCAGCAAATAATTCCGAACTGGATAATTTTCTTAAGCCCTTGTGCTTTCCATCTTTAGATTTGGTGGGCTCTGCTAGTCTAGATGAGGAACTGTCGGCTGGTGAGATAGCTTTGGCCATTAAAGCTATGCAAAGTGGAAAATCTCCAGGCCCTGATGGTTATCCAACTGAATTCTTTAAAAAGTTTTCTGATCAGCTTTCCCCATTACTACTGTCTGTTTTTGAAGAGTCACTTGCTCAGGAATCTCTACCTCCAACAATGCGTCAAGCATTTATTTCCTTGATTCTCAAGAAGGATAAAGATCCACTGGAATGCAACTCATTTCGGCCTATTTCGCTGTTAAACACGGATGTTAAAATTCTTGCTCAAGTTTTGGCACACCGTTTGGAGAGAGTGCTACCTTCCATTATTTTACCCGATCAAACTGGTTTCATTAAAAATCGTCATTCTTTTTTTAACATTAGGCGTCTTTTAAATGTCCTTTATACTTCCCCATCGCCACCTATTCCAGAAGTTGTGCTTTCACTTGATGCAGAAAAGGCATTTGATCGGGTGGAATGGGAATATCTTTTTGATGTTTTGGGGAGGTTTGGATTTGGCCATAAATGTATTTAATGGGTTACACTTTTATACACTTCTCCAATGGCAGCTGTACGCACTAATAATACTATATCTGATTACTTTGAGCTCCAACGTGGTACAAGACAGGGCTGCCCCCTCTCGCCACTCCTATTTGCACTTGCGATTGAACCACTGGCTATAGCTCTAAGGCAGGACAGCGGTATTCAAGGAATCATTCGTGCAGGAGTAGAGCATAAAGTTTCACTGTACGCAGATGATATGCTACTATACATTACACAGCCTCTTTTGAGTGTTCCAAAATTGTTGGACAGGCTCACTGAATTTGGGAAGAGGTCTGGCTACAAGATCAACCTTCAGAAGAGTGAATTAATGCCTGTAGGTGGGGGTGTTGATCTGAGGTCCCTGGCCCCTCTCCCCTTTAGAATTAGTTCTCAAAAATTCTAATACCTCGGAGTTTGGATCACAAGTCAGCATAAAGACCTCTTTGTGGCCAATCACGAACCTCTTCTTTCTAATCTGAGGAGGGATGTTGAGCGCTGGGATCCCCTAGCCCTTTCTCTGGGGTGTAGAATCAACTCAATAAAGATGAACGTTCTACCCAGATGTTTGTATATATTTCAATGTCTCCCAGTTTTCTTAACAAAATCTTTTTTTTTTATTTAAAAACATCTTCTCTTCTTTTATCTGGAGCAAGAAAGTACCACGTATCAAACAAAGTATGCTGCAAAAATCCCGGGCTATGGGAGGGATGCCATTTTCTGTATTATTATTGGGCAGTTAATATTAGGCCAATATTATATTGGATAAGGGGTGGAGACGTCATGCCTAGTTGGCTGGGATTGGAAGAAGCATGAGTCAGTCACACGTCATTGTTATTGTATTATGTTCCAAACTTCCATTCACTCAGCCTCTCTCCAATTTTTCTAATAACCCGGTCATAATACATTCAGTAAAGATCTGGAATCAGTTCATAAGAACTTTTTCCCTTGGAGATCTGTCTTTAGCAGCACCTATTGTAAACAACCACGTTTGCCCCATCGGTAATGGACACAGCCTTGACTGTATGGTTTAATAAAGGGTTAGCTAAGATCTCAGATCTCTATTTTAATGGTTATTTTATGTTATTTGACCAGCTGGAACAAAAATGTAACATCCCTAGAACACACTTTTACAGATACTTGCAACTCCGAAACCTTGTGGCCTCCACCTTTAGCTGTTTTCCAGTATGCTCTCCTTCTACTCTATTGGATTCGATTTTTAAATGCGATCCCACTGCTAGGGGAGTTCTTAGTTCAATCTATGGCCTGCTTGGCGGTTGGGACTCAACACCACTGGAGCTTCTTAAAGGCAAATGGGAACTGGATCTTAATCAATCAATATCTGATCAGGTCTGGCAAAAAATAATACATAGAATCTTTTCCTCCTCCATCTGCCTAAGGCATGCAGTAATCCAATTTAAGATTGTGCATAGGTTGCACTGAACTAAGCCTAAACTTTCTAAATTCAGGAAGGCTTTGGATCCCATATGTGACAGGTACACTGTTACATATGTTTTGGGCCTGTCCAAAGCTCCATGTAGTTTGGTGTACAATTTTTTAAACCTTTTCTAAAACATTTACTAGGAAAATCGTCCCGTCTCCATTCATTGCTTTGTTTGGCGTGCCTTCGGAGGGTGACACTGCCAGCAGGTCAGAAATGAGTATTATGGCATTTAGTTTCCTTTTGGAACTTTGCTTAAAAAAAAAGTCTGCTCTTTACAGCACATGTTTGTGGAAGTGGATCATGGAACGAACAAAGGAGATTTCTGAGGACCTTAGAAAAAGAGTCGTTGATGCTCATCTGGCTGGAAAAGGTTACAAAACCATGTCTAAAGTGTTTTTACTCCACCAATCCACAGTCAGATTGTGTACAAATGGAGGAAATTCAAGACCTTTGTTACCTTTCCCAGGAGTGGTCGTGTAAAAGTCGGCGAGGTCACAAAGGAGCCCAGGGTAACTTCTAAGCAACTGAAGGCCTCTCTCTCATTGGCTAATGGTAA
Organism: Parotocinclus spilosoma; assembly: GCA_033117975.1. Taxonomy (NCBI): domain Eukaryota; kingdom Metazoa; phylum Chordata; class Actinopteri; order Siluriformes; family Loricariidae; genus Parotocinclus; species Parotocinclus spilosoma. Next base: position 2,430 of record JAVSBV010077676.1, on the reverse strand, counting down.
TGTTTATGAGTCCACCATCTGGAGAACACTGAACAACATGGCAGGGATGTAATGAGAAAGCCACTTCTCTTCAACATTGCTGCTGGTCTGCAGTTACGTAAAGATCCTGTGGACGAGCCAGTTTGGAGAAAGGAAAACACTGCATTCCTGCATAAGAACCTTATCCCATCTGTGAAACATGGTGGTGGTATCATGGTTTGGGTCAGGACGGTTTGCCATCATTGACAGAACAATGAATTCTGAATTCTATCAGAGAATTCTAAAGGAAAATGTCAGAACATCTGCCCATGAACTGAATCTCCAGAGAAGGTGGGTCATGCAGCGAGATAATGAACAGCTGAACATGACAACACTACATCTGGATACAGACTACTAAATACATATAATTCATATCCAGATGTTCTCTCACTCCTCACCTTCTGTTTTATACTTATAGTTATTTAATTCAGTCCGCACTGCTGCGCTTTTGCACTTTGCACTTTATTTTTCAATTCAATTCACAACTCTGCACATGTACTGTCTACAGTTGTGTGTGTGCGTGTATGTCACTGGGTGTCTATGTGGGTGTGTGTGGACGGGACAGTCACCGGACTGGAAAGATACAAATAGATTGTTAGGTTTTATTTAATTTTGTAGCTGACTGGCAACAGTTTGTTCCAGAGCTTTAGACAAAAAGTGAAGGTTAGAGATAAAGAATGCTTTAGTACGAGTGTAACTGTAGCAAACTGTAGCTAGAGGGAATCTGGCCTGGAAACAACGAGGATTCTAGAAAGATAGTAAAAGGTAGACAAACTTGAGTTAGGGTTTTATGGATTTATGGATACTTTTTTTTTTTCTTTGTCTGTTGTTTGTTGTTTATGTTAAATAAGATAAAATAATAAAATGTTTCCATTAGTTCTTTCCATATACCACTTTGTTTATTTTATATATAATGCTATTTTTATTGATTGATAAAGATTTAATAATAATAACGGAGTTGAGGTTTAGTTTCAGCAATAGTGATCATGTAAAATCTCCAGTCTGGAACTAAAAACTCTGGGATTTGGCTTTAGATGGGAAACTTTATAGACTAAATACAAACCCAAATCAGGATTGAGTTTATAATTCTCTTCTCTTTCTAAATTGGGAGGAAGCTTTAACATCTCTTGTTCTTGACCATAAACAAACCCCTAACACTCATGAGATGAGGAACCTAGAGAGGAACCTGCCTCAGATAAGAACCACTCCAGACAAGAAGACTTAAGTTCCACAACAGGTAGAGTTTTATAGCGTCACATGAAGGAAGTAAACAGTAAATACAAGTATATATTTTAATTAAAATAGTAGCATTAGATTATTTCCTTTCAGTAGGATAATAAAGATCCACACACTGACTGGTAATGGATGGAGGAACATTATGTGGTTCTTAAAGTTAAAAATAGAAAACTGCTGGAACTGTATAGAGAAAGCACCAGAGCTTCTACTGCATTCACCACCAGGTCCACAGAAGGTTCTAGATCTGTTAGAACCTCATGGATCAGCCATAATTTGCTTTAACTAAGAAATGTAATATTTGTTCTGGATAAAGTAACATCATTTTAAACAGAAGTTCATTTTACTGCTATTTACATTAAATTAAAGATATTTAGGTTCTAGCTAACGTTGAGATGGTTCTAGATAGCTCCGTATTATTCAGGTTCACACTCGAAATACCTATTGATATATTTGATATAAAAAAATAACCTTAATAAGCATTATAACGAATTAGGATGCATTTCCGTCACCTACTGGATGATGTGCGAAGTGCAATTCGTAATTATACTTTACTACGGTTTTTATTTGAATTGTAGAAGTATAAAATGATGAAGTTTGCAGATCTCTATCTTATTATAGCTTAAAGATATAACATACATAAGAATGACGTTTCCATTTAAATGTGCGGTGTGTATGAATGCAATCAGCAGATTTCTTCCATATTTTATTCATAATCCTTTGGTTGTTCTTCTGGTACTTCATTGTTTGAAGATGTTCCACAGCCACAGTACAGGAACCCACATGATCCTGAACATCACAGAAGACAGGCACGTTTTAACGGATCCTGGAGATTAGTGAGTGCAGATAAAGAATCTAAAGATGATAATCCTCCAAATATCTGAGAAAAGAAAAAGATGTTCTCCAGAACATCATTCACAATGTAGTTTATAGATTAGGATTAAGTTTGAGTTATGTTTGGAATAATGGTTAGAATAGGGTTAGGAATTAGGATTAGGTTAGGGATTAGGATTGGGGTAGGGATTAGGATTGGGGTAGGAATTAGGATTGGGGTAGGGATTAGGATTGGGGTAGGAATTAGGATTGGGGTAGGGATTAGGATTGGGGTAGGGATCAGGATTGGGGTAGGGATTAGGATTGGGGTAGGGATCAGGATTGGGGTAGGGATTAGGATTGGTG
>JAVSBV010077644.1:0-23309 GCA_033117975.1 Parotocinclus spilosoma | reverse complement strand
GATGGTCCTGCTGCCTTCCACTGGTCCTTCCATCTTGCCTTCACCCAGGCAGCCTTGGAGATGTCAGCTGGTGTTGTGCGAAGCAATTCCTGGGCGTGTGTGGCAAATAGGCGTCGGGACTTGAGGCGCATACGCTGTGTAGTCTCTATGGTAGTTTTGTGGAGGAGGTGGAATTCACTCATCTGTGCCCTCCGAGCTAGAACCAGCATAGCTGCTTCTCTTCTGACCTCTGCTGGAGCAATTCCAGCGAGGACAGGCAGTTGATAGGTTGGAGTGGCTCGTAGGCATCCAGAGATGGTCCGCAGGGCAGTGTTAAGGGCTGCGTCCAGCTTCTTTACATGAGGGCTACGACACCAGACTGGGGCGCAATACTCAGCGGTGGGGAAAACCAGGGCCTCCGTGGAGATGCGCAATGTCTTGGTGTCAGCTCCCCACGTAGTGCCAGCGAGACGTCGTAACAGTGCAGCACGGGCGGTGGTTTTTGCCTTAACACAGTCCAGATGTTGCCTAAAGGACAGTGTTCTGTCCAGCTTCACTCCGAGGTACGTTGGAGAGGGTTCGGATTGTAGCTGCACATTATCAGCCGTGATGCTGATCTTGCGCGTTGCATCCTTGTTGTAAAGGTGGAACATTGTTGTTACAGTCTTATCGACACTGAGCTTGAGGCGCCAGTTCTTCAAGTAGGAGCACAAGATCTCCATGTCCTTGGAGAGGCCCTCCTCTACTGCTTCCCAGGATCGATTGCTGAATAAGATGGCCAAGTCATCTGCGTAGCTGTACTTCCGGGATGTTGTTACGGGTAGGTCATGGATGTAGATGTTAAACATCATTGGGGCCAGCACTGAACCCTGTGGGACGCCGTTCCTTAGCCTTCTCATCCTACTGCTTTGGCCATTGCTGGTGTGTAATCGAAAGCTGCGGTTGCTTAGCATCTCCATGATAAAGCTCACCATGTGCTTGTCTGGGATGGTAACCAGAAGCTTCATATGTAGCCCACGCAGCCAGACCGTGTCATAGGCAGCTGTGAGGTCCAGGAAAACAGCACCAGATTTCTCACCTGCCTGAAAGCTTTCCTCTATGTCGTGGCACAGGAGGGTTACCTGATCTGTTGTCGATCTGCCACTTCGGAAGCCAGCTTGTTCTTTGGGCAGCTGGGGATCCATCACTGGGGTGAGAGATAGCTAATTTGAAATGCAAGGTATGTAATCACAAAGCAAGCATGTTAACTTTCTGATTTTAATGTTCATGGGTTTACCATCAAGAAAACAATGAACAGCAATGATATACACTGGCAGGACTGCAAGGAAAAATAACATTGCACGATTTTTAGCTAAATTTAGACAGGTAGCAGACAAGCCAGAAGGAAGTGGAGGTCAGTCAGGTGATTAACAACAGGTGCTACAACTGCAGCCACTACCCAGTTTTGCAATGGGCTGCTGTCCCAACCAGGGCATGCTTACACCTGCATCCTGTGTTCTTCCTGGAAAAGTACAAGAGCCCTGAAATGTATGGCTCTGTGCAAGCCAGTCAAGTTCTTTATCAAAGTTGCCATATCATGTCAGATATTAATTTGTATACATCACACTGCACCTTTACTGCACTGCACAGCACTTAAGCTAGGATGCTGCAGTATTGTTGATTACTAACACGTAAGTGTATGTATATTATAGTGTAACAGTACTGTAAATGCTGATCTGCATGTGTGTTCTCCAAAAAACGATGGCTGCAGAGTACCATCTTATATAAGCAGGGTAGGGAAAAACCATCTGTCACCGTAATTAGTGTCTGGTTCTTCCCTCACTGTGGAACTTGGCAGATAATCTTGTCAACAGCTCAGCAACCATGATGTGGTGCAAGAGGCAGGATTGGGTCACAGAGACCTTAAAGAGATTAGCTGTGAGCGAGAGCAGGATACCATGGTTAGTGGACTGTATTCGTCTTGGAAGCATTTAGAGATTTGAGGCCACAGCTGCCTGTCTCAAGCAATAAGACTATCTGCTTACAGAAAGTGACGTCGCTTTAAATCTCACTCTCAGAGCATACACCTTCAGGCTCCCTGCCACAGCAGGAAGGTATATGACAACAAATATGTTTAATTTGTGGTTTTACTGTTCCTACTTCTGTCTCTTCAGTTGTAACTGCAGACTGTTTTTATTTGTTTTGCAGATTGTTTGAGAATGCAGAAACAAATTACTGTTCTGCAATGAAGTATAATTTTGTATCCTTTTATATTCTTTAATATCAAACAGTTAGAATACCTTTCGTATTCTGTATCTTGTTACTGACCAGCAACCTGTGGTTTACTGTGACTGGATGGGTGACTGATGTGTGACTACAAAGTCAAACAAACTTGCTCTCAGAACCCACAGTCAATATAAGGCTTTCATATGTTGAAGCTCGAAGCATTATCCCCTGTGACAGGATAGGGCAAAATCAAATTAATATGGTTAATCTAATTACAGATAACCAAAATGGCCTGAATTGAATCAGTTAAAGACAAAAAAAGAACATAAACAGGAACTACAGTGGTGCTTGAAAGATGGGAAACCAATCGGAATGTTCTATATTTCTGCATAAATATAGACCTAAAACATCATCAGATTGTTACACAATGCCTAAAAGTAAACAAAGCTAACACACTTAAATAAATGAGATGATGTTATAATTCGTCAGTTATTATTAGAGCAAAATTATCCAACATTACATTTCTGTGAGTAGTAAAATAATGAGAAGCTTTGCATTCAGTATGTGATGTGACCCTCTTCTGCAGTAATAGCTGCAAGTTAACATTTCCAGTAACTGCTTATCAGTCCTATATATTGGTTTGAAGGAATATTAACCTACTCCTCTGTAAAATAAATACTTTAACTTTGGTATATTGGTGGCTTAAATAAAATTAACTGCACGTTCCAGGTCCTCCCTCGACTTTTTGATCAGGAATTGATGCAGTTAGAATATACAAAGCATTAAATGGCACCAATATCAAAATAGTATCAAAATAGGCCCAAACCATTATACTACCACCACCATGTTTCACAGTAAAGTATTTTATTCCGGAATGCAGTATTTCTTTTACATTGGCCTCATTAGCCCAGAAATAGTTTTTCAATAGACTTCAGACGTATCCCTCTGATGTTTAGCATAACACAGAAGGCCTGCGGTATTTTCATAAACACTGACATTAGCCAATGTGAAAGAGGCATTTAGCTGCTTAGAAGATACACTAGGTTCCTTTGTGACCTTATGGATTATTGCACACCTTGCTCTCTGGTGAGGGCTAACAGTGATCTTGAATTCTTCTCTTTGGGACTAACTGTGAATTGATAGAGTTCAAACACATTAGAAAGGGTTTTATAAACTTTTTAGAACTCTCATTACCTCAGAAGTCCATCCATTATTTATGATACAATGACTTCCACATATGTGCTATGACGATCCAACTGTAAACCAATCCATGATGACCAAATACAAGAGGGCACCCTTTCACACCTGACTGTCATGTGACTCCAGTTGTACTTGTAATTCTAATTAACTAATGTACTTGTAATTCTAGAATATTACATACTTATGCTGCTAACAGTTATTAAATATTGGCTAATTTTCCCCAATAATAAATGACAAAAATATTTGATTTGTTTCATTGAATCCCCTTTGTTTACTAAACTGTCACAAAATTGGAGGATGTTTCATTAGGCATTTCATTTTGTTTTATTTTATTCAGGGTAAAAAACTTGTATAAAGAGTAACATGACTGACTAACACTAATGGTAGAGAAAACGTAAAAATAAAATAAAGTTTTTTGAGATTGACCAGTACTCTTTCTGAAGATTTAAATGCTTGTTGTTCAATCCAGTATTAAAAATTACAGAAAAACATGTTTTATTTTTAAGAACTACAACAAGCAAATGGCAGCCATTAAACAAAATGACTCCTAGTGTTCTAGCTTTCTAGCCTCCCTTGCTAGTGAGAAGATGTTGTGTTTTAAACATATCTTAACAACAGTTGTGCTGTCAACATCCATCCAACTAACTAAAAAGATTAATTCTGTCCTTGAGACAAAGGGCATTCCTGCATAGGCAATAGCTTGGTTTGTCCTCACAGAGGACAAAAAATATTCTCTGGCAGTTCTTACTAACTTTACATTTACAGTATATTAGCAGACGGCCTTAACTAGAGCGACTTACAAAAGTGCTTTAAGACATCAGTTACATAATCCATTCTTAATAATAAGGACTCTAAACAAGAATACACTTCTGAACCTGTAAAGGTTGTGTTTTATTGTTTTTTAAGAGAAAGAAAGACAAGGGTGGGGGGTTTAGTTGAGGTAAGTGCGGAATAAATGGGTCTTCAAACGGCGGTCTTCAAGACTTAGCTCAGTTCATTCCACCACTTAGGAGCCAAAACAGAGAAGAGTCTGGATGAATGCCTTCCTCGTCCCCTGAGAGACGGGGAACCAGTCGAGCAGTGTTAGAGAACCAGAGTGAGTGAGGTGCAGTGAGGATGTGAGATAAGTGCTGCCAAGTAGAATGGTGCAGGCCCACTAACTTTCTATGGCATCGTATTGCTTTGTATTTAATTAAAACCTAGCATACTCTCTCAAAACTCTCTTTCAAAAGATACTTAGGTTACTGACGTTATAAATCCCAATCAAAACATGTTGATCCAGCTGCTTGTGAAGTTGCATAAAGTCTTGTTTATGTGCACATAGTAACATATTGCCATAAAAGTTCGTTTTGGGAACACATTGCCATATAATGGCAGAGGTGTTGCCTCACCTTGCAACACCTTGGGATCTGGTGCATCAGTACCACTCCCTATATGTTCACCATACGTGTTCAAAGTTACATAACACATAGACCTGATTCACTGCAGTGTGTAGGTAGAGTCACAAAATAGGGTGATGCACAAATTCTAGCTCAGAACAAAACAAAATGGTTTAGGTTTTTTAATTAAGGTAATCACAAGGTGATCCTGAAAATGTCATGATTAGCATCAAACTGGTAGTAAACAGTGCTTCCAGTTTTATACCTTCATAAACGTAAACTTGTGACCTGTTTCCCAGGATGTTTTAATGTCCTCATGTAATATCCTCATGGTATGTCATATAACCAAAATCAGCCTTTCACATGCATGCAAAAAAATATTTTTCATTGCAAGATCGCTCACAATCATAGTTTGCCACATTTTTAAAGTCTTCGCTTGTGTCCTTGATCACCTGGCTAATTGGATTGGCTTGTTCAGGCTAGAAGGTCAGTACAACCCTCCCCAATCCTGAACTAAAGTATTAGGTCTGAAAGGAAAGAATTAGAGGGGATAGATCTGCAGTTCCCTCCGGGGCTTTCAGTGCTTTCTATTCTACCACACCACCTGGAAGAGTCTGGATTGAGTCAGCCACATCTTACGGAAATTACACAGGGACTTTCATTTGACAGGTGGTCAAGAGGATTGGGAATCCATTTCACTGTACAAATCAAAGAGGAAATTCTTCAAAATTTCTCATCTCCAAGAGCTTAATAGGGAAGGAGAATCAAAAGAGACATGGGTAGTGGAGCAAGTGCTGAAGACAAGGAAATGGCCAAGAGGTCCAAAGAGCTGGAAAAACAGCTTCAGGAAGATGCAGACAAGGAAGCAAGAACAGTAAAACTACTACTGTTGGGTAAGGGCTCCAGCCTATGTAGCAATTAGCACAACTGTGTCCATTAGTAATTTAGTAATTACCCACTGACACACAGCAACTTTGTTATATTATTTGGATATTCAGCTAACAACCTCAGATAAGTCAGCTAACTTCATGAGATCAATGAAGATCAAGTCGATTCTTCCTTGCTTAGTCTCCATAAACACTACATGCAGTATTCTGTACACTGTATAGATATGCTGAAAATATGTTTTACACTTGTGATAACATAAGAAATAAAGTGTTAAATTTTGTTGGTGGTTATTTCAAAACCAAATTTATTTTAAACCTTAAATCTAATCAGAGATGCTCTAGATACAAATACTGGGGTTTAACAATTGGTCAGCAATTTAATCTGCTCACTGAGAATCAGATGTCATCTATTATTATATGTTTATTGATTTAATATTTGATATTTTATTTGAAGATTACTTCCTTGATGGTTCATAGTATATGAACAATGAAAATTGAAAATTACCCTTAATTAATTAAGAGCAGACTTGAGATTCAACTTCATGTGATATGTGATAATCAGCTATATGTATAATTCTTATAATGTAACAAGCTAACATTTGTTTCAACATATGCTATATGTCTGGTTAGGTGACTGCAATTTGCAAGCAAGCGTAGAATCCAATTACTCTGATGATTTAAGCTGTGATCATCTTAAGCTTCAGTTTAGTCTGTTGCTTATGAATGCTCTGTAAAACATGTGACAATGTTACTTATTTTTTTGTATAATCGGTCAAACAAGTCATACATGCATAACCTCTCTGATAATTTAGACATTGTTCAATTCATCTTTCCAGTCAAAAAGCTGATCAACAATGTGGACTATATTCTAAAAAGGAAGGAAGTTAATATTTAAACAAGACTGGTTTATAACTGAATGTGTTGTTATTCCTGCATCCCAAGCCTTAAAGTTTAATTTGTTGCCTATTATTGCTTTTACACCCTGTAGACGTCAGAGTGGAAAATAATTCAGCCCCAGTTGGATTTGTAGATGGTAACATTAATGCTATTATTTTTTTTTCTTTTTGTTAAGAAAAAAAATCAATTAAGCCTTGCAGGCTAAGCCATGTAATTCCCATCAGACGTTTTTGTGCAAGTCTGTGGTTTGTTTGTTTTTTGCAACTTGACTTGTAAATCTGCAATAATTAATAAATGTGCAGTATGTAGCCAATATAAAAACATTTGAGGACCAGTTTAGCCAGTAGTCATAAAACGTCTGCAATGACACATGTCCACAACTGTAAGTCTGACAACTGTGGCAAAGGAGCCCTGTCGCTAACCTGACCTGGAAGAGTTACTCAAAAGAATCAGAAAATCAGTGGTCCACTAAGCGGCTTTTAAGAGCACAAATCCAATTAGGTTATTTAATAAGTAGGTTAGCAAATATCCTGACCATTCTTAGAAATCGGCGCATGCTTACAGGCTTAATTACCAATTAATGTTGACCTTCATGTTGTCTTAATTGTGAACTGACACGACCTGAAGAGGACAATACACATGTTTTTTTTTTAAAAAGCATATTTTGCTTTACGTAGTCAGTTCTGAATAGAGCCTGAGAGTCAAAAAGTTCATTCATAACTTTTTTGCATGTAGGTGCTGGTGAGTCTGGCAAGAGCACCATTGTAAAGCAAATGAAGTGAGTAAAAACAGATCAATGCATGAGACACAACTTTATAACTTTGCATAACTAAATGCTTAATATAGTTGTCACTACCAGCCAGTAAAGCATTATTAAAGCAACATAATTTGAAAGATTCTGAGCTTGAATGAAATTTGCAAAGATGACACTTATATTTGCCATTTTATAGAATTCTTCATCAAGGTGGTTATACACAAGAAGAACAAATTGCTTTTAAAGCCATCATCTATGGTAACATCTTGCAGTCTGCCTTGGCAATGATTAGAGGTATGGAGATGCTTGGAATTAACTTTGGGTCACCAGCAGCACAGGTTGGTAAAATAGCACTAATTTAGTTAAATTAATAATATAAATGAATCTACAGTGAATTTCTTACTCTGCTTACCATGCAGGAAGATGGTCAGAAATTGCAGAACCTAGCAGACTCGACAGAAGATGGCACCCTGCCACGTGAACTTGCAGATGTCATCAAGAGGCTCTGGAAAGACTCGGGTGTGCAGGCAGCCTATGAGAGAGCAGCCGAGTATCAGCTCAATGACTCTGCTGGCTAGTGAGTGCAAAACAGTGGTATATCCACTGCTGTCCATATTTTCCACAGCATGGTTAGGTTGGGAAAAACAATATCATTTATTAGCTCCTGTTTGTAAAGAAAATTAATAGAAACATATACTGCTTCTACTGACATACTGCTCACAAAAATAAGGGGATACTCCAAAATAAAATATCCCATAAAAGAATACTCCCTATTTTTGTGAGCAGTGTATTAGCAGGGTATACAGTGTACAAACCTTCTTGTATCTGCTTAAGAAATGTAACACATATGTAAATTCCACAGCTACCTGAGTGACATGGACAGAATATGTGCCTCTGAATACGTTCCATCAGAGCAAGATGTGCTAAGGTCTCGAGTCAAGACCACTGGTATCATTGAAGAACAGTTTGCATGCAAAGAGCTGCACTTCAGGTGGGTCAGTGAACAACTGATCAGTGATCCTTAACTATTTTTTAAAATAAAATTGATTTTTAGGAATATTTGAGGTAGCCATTATCATTTTTAACCACTAGTGGCAGAGTATATGCTGTAGTTATGTTCCTTATGTGTACTCAGTAAACTGGAGTCACATTATTGTATGGGAACAGGCCTTATTGTTAGTGACTGGTTTTGCTGCGTGGGAATCAAACATGGGGCCAGGTTAAGATGAAATGCATTGTATGTCTAACAATCAAGGTATGAAACGCATTTCTGGGATCAGTATGTCATATCAAGTTTCACCATTAGTGGAGTTTCCGCTATCATAGCTAACAATCCAGGACAAACAAACAACATGAATCAACATAGGGCAACATGTCTTCACTAATAATTGCAATAGACAATAAATCAATATATAAATGAATTAATGAACTCCCAGACACGTGACTGGCTAGCATTGATTTTATTAACACCAGACAAGAACGGCACTGCAATTAAACTGTCTTTGAAACACAGTCCTATAATATATATGTAATATGTAAAATATATTAAAACTTAAGGTAACAAGAATGTGAAAACAATTTAAATTCAAGTATTTGACATTATGTACCACCTTGAGGGGGTGCATGTCAGTCAGCATGATCATATGAGCTCCATGCAGGTACAAGTGAGTTAATTCTGGTTAATGCTGATCTGGTTCAGGTTTAGTAAGTGAACTAATATGGTACACATATAAATAAATCCTCAGAATTGGGGGGAAAACTCCGCCAGACTCCACACTCATGCCAGCTAAGCCTACGTGTCACTAAAAAATTAGCCATGCAAATTTCTTTGTCCAATGGGTATAATCTTTCTAGTTGAAAGAGCAGTTTCCTAGTTTATTATTTTTTTCCATGTATACACCACACCCAGGAACATTGCACAAAAAATCACTACATGTTTTACATGTATAACAATGTATTTGAGAATAAAAGTCTAAAGTCTAAGCAGCTACACCAACATGCCATGGACTCCCAAAGACCTACAGACTTCACTGAGTGTCTGATAGGTCGTTATCATGTGCCCCAATAGAGATTTTTGGTATTCTGCACTGCACAGCTAAAGCAATTTAATGAATGAACAACCTGATTTTACTTTGAGACTACATCCCTGAATTCCACAAAAATGATAATATAGATCCTTAAATCTAAGGTTTTAACACTTATAATGCTGCATAAAAATGAAGGGGAAGTCGGACTTCCCCAGAAATCTTAGAGCAGTCTTGTGTGTGTTCAGTGAAGGCCTTCATTAAGAGACTTTTATTCAGGAGAAGTATAAAGTGTTCTAAATATGCATGTAAAAATGTTTTAAAACTGTGTTTTGTGTGACAAATGCAGGAATATCAGCCAGCTTTTGCTGTTGCATTCATAGCCTTTTTAAACTGCAGGATGTTCGATGTGGGTGGCCAGAGGTCAGAAAGGAAGAAATGGATCCACTGTTTTGAGGGTGTGACCTGCATTATCTTTTGTGGAGCTCTGAGTGCTTACGACATGGTGTTGGTAGAGGATGATGAAGTGGTGAGTGTGTTTTCATGTTCCAGATCTTGGGTCAGGGTTTGAGTTAATGTCTCAATTATTATACAGTATTAGCCATGTAAAATTAGCTCTGAACCAGCCCAAAGTAACCTAATTTTGAAGATGATTAAGCTGGGGCTGTTCAGTCCCTTATCACACTTCAGGCAGTTGTCACTATTGCACTGAGCATGTGTTCGCCAAGTGGACAAGTCATGCATTTGAAAATGCCTGACCACCTGACTCAGAGTCTAATCTATCTCAGCTTGCTTTAACAAGTACAACCCCAAATCAGATAAAAAGTTGGAACAGTACGGAACATGTATATAAAACATAAACAGTGTTTCCTCCATTTATTGACTTTTATTTTATTACAGACAGCTTGAACTGGAGATATTTCATTTTTTATCAGGTCAAATTTATTACAGTCCAGTACCACCATCTTCCACAACCATGCCTTTACAGTGTGCAGCATGTGGTTTTGCAGTGTATTTTAGAAAAAATGCACCTAACTCTTTTATAGGTTTGCCAAAGTAAGCCCTTGCCCATGTGGTTATATTAGCTGTTTATGACAGTTCTTAATGCAGTGCCAAGGATTCAAAGATCACAGGCATTCAGCTTAAGATAAGAAATTTGCAAATCCCTTACAATTTTTCTTAAAGGAACACTGTTTTTAAATTTTTTTGCAACCTTGCCTTAAATACTCTGTCTGGGTAATGGGTGTCCATTAACAAATCAAATTAAGTTGACCAGGGAAAAGAGGAAATATCTCAGTTCATACTGTCTGCAAGTGAAATAAACGTAAAGGTAAATTTAAGAAACATTGTGTTTTGATATGCATTTCATATGCATATAAACCTTTTCTCGAATGTGGCTGTATAAGGAAAGAAAGACTTGTTTGTTGACTTTTTCCTCTCTTATTACTAATTCCACTCTTATTTGCAGAACCGCATGCATGAGAGTCTACATCTCTTCAACAGTATCTGCAACCACAGATTCTTTGCGAAGACCTCTATTGTGCTATTTCTCAACAAGAAAGATCTCTTTGAGCAGAAGATAAAGAAAGTCCACCTCAGCATCTGCTTCCCTGAATATGACGGCAAGTTTTGGCTTTTACATTTTACCAATGACTCAAGTGCCAATGTGCTTGTTCAAAAAAAACAGTAAGGCTTTTTTAGGACTCTGTCCACATTTCCACTACTTTAAAGCTGAATCAATGTACACAGGAATGGAAGCTTCCCAGAATAGGGTACAAACATCAACACCAAATACATTTTTCCCTTAACAATGAACACAGATTGTTCAAATTAAAGAAAAATATCATCATACACAATTATTAAATAGATTGTTTGTTTTGTAGTTTATTGCACTTAGTTCATTTGAACTACAGTGAGTTTATATTTTATATTAATTTAAACTATCAGTAACATGCTGAGACCAATACATAGTTGTAGCATAGAACTACATTTCCCAACAATAATCTTCAAAAATCTGCATTGTCACATTCTTCCCAGAATCCCCCATTTGCAAAGGCTACAAAATGACGCTGCCAGTGATGTTACCAGTCGTTCCAGAAAAAAAAGCATATTGTCATTGTCTTGTAATGAAGCTTTACCACAATCTTTTGGCACACAGGAATTCTGAGTTTGTTTTCTGTTCTTTATAATTAAGCGATATATTGAACAAAGCAAAGTGCATTGCCCAGGTATTGAACATTGCTTTGTCCTCATATAGGTTCAAACACGTATGACGATGCAAGTCAGTACATCAAGAAGCAGTTTGAAGAGTTGAATATGAAGAAAGGCGAAAAGGAAATCTACTCACACATGACGTGTGCCACTGACACAAAAAACGTCGAAATCGTGTTTAATGCAGTCACGGACATCATCATTAAGGAAAACCTCAAAGACTGTGGTCTCTTTTAAAAAGACTTTTAAGGTTTGTTCATAAGATTAAAAAAACAACCTGACAATGATCAGTTAAAGCTACTCTGTAATATCTGTCCCATACTGCATTTCTAGAACGTCTGCATTACCCTTTCCAGAAATGATTTGGCCATGGCATCAAGATAAGTCACAATGTCCAGTGTGCTTAGATGCCCATTCCTGCTAAATGGTATGTTCTTTTACTGGGCCAGTCAAATTTCTAGGGTCTGTCATTTTGATACTGCTGGTTCAGACTGGGACTAGATGCGCTCCTGTTTTCATATCAATCCTGTAGCACAGCTCACCAGGATATATTCATATGTCAGGCATATAAAATAATCATTTTATTAATAATTTTAACCTACGTGTACAACTTTGACTAGCAGTGTAGTTGCTTTGTTTCATCTAAGGTACAGGGGTTATGATTTCAGCTAACAAGTAAAAATTATTCATTTGTGATAACTGATTTTGAAAAATGTATTTAATGTAATCTATAGTAGCATATTGTTTTGTAAATAAGAGTATGAAAGCAAATCCCTACAGTACATTTCTACATACACGCACTGGTCATTTTATTAGGTACACCCATTCAACTGTTTGTTAATGCAAATTTCTAATCAGCCAATCACGTGCCAGAAGCTCAGTCAACATTTAATCATTGCCATTGTCAAAATGACCTGCTGAATTTCAAACCGAGCATCAGAATGGGAAACTGCTGATATACTGGGATTTTTACACACAGCCTTCTCTGGGTTTTACAGAGAATGGTCCAAAAAATATCCAGTGAGCAGCAGTTCTCTGAGTGAAAATGCCTTGCTGATGCCAGAGGTCAGACGAGAATGGCCAGACTGGTTCAAGCTGATAGAAAGGCAACAGTAACTCAGATACCACTTATAACTAAGGTATGCAGAAGGACATCACTGAATGCACAACATGAACCTTGAAGCACATACCAGGCAGAAGGACATACCAGGTGCCACTATTGCCAGATAAGAACAGGCAACTAAATTTGCAGGATTGACCAAAATCGGGCAATGGATAATTGGAAAAATTCCAAAATCAATTAATTTTGTTACATTCAGATGGTAGGGTCAGAATTTTGATTAAACATAAAAGAATGAACCTATACTGCTTTGTATCAATGATTGGTGGTGGTGGTATGACATGCAGCTAAAAAATCTGCAGCATCTATGTGATGCTACTATGTAAATATGGACCATAATCTCGAGGTACACTTCTAGCACTTTGTTGAATCTATGCCAGGATGAATTATGACAGTTCTGATGGAAAAAGGAGATTTAACCCAGTACTAGCAAGATGTACCTAATAAAGTTGCTGGTGGCTGTATACTGGCAATTCAACATTAGTTTTTCAGGTACTGGTGTAATATCAGCTGTTTAGTATCCATACCCTCTGGAAAACCATAATGACACCACATAATTTTATTTGTTTGGTGAGTGTGGAGCAGTTGCCATTGTGGTTGCCAGTGTGTAGGTTGCATGGGACTGCACAACAGTGTGAGGCCATCAAAGTTATAATGGGATCCACAAAATACTTCAGCCCTGATAACCAGTTTTTTTTTTACTTCCAATGCTTGTATTCATTGATAATGTATTACTTTCTGTGATGAAAAGATGCTTGAGCCATTCTTTTTGACTGACAGTGTGCATACAATATCACACAAAAGTCAGTACACCATTTACATTTCTTTACATTACATTTTATTATATCTCTTTATGTGACAACATTGAAGATATGACACATTAATACAATGTTGTCAATCTACAGCTTGTGCCCTCAAAATAACTCAACACACAGCCAATATCTAAACCACTTGCAACAAAAGTGAGTATGCCCTTAAGTGAAAATGGCCAAATTGTGACCAAAGTAGCAATATTTTCTCTAGCTACCATTATTTTCTAGCACTGACTTTACTCTCTTGGGCATGGGTTTTACTAGCTTCCACTCCTCCAAGATGATATCACAGAGCTGGTGGACATTACTACACCATTAGTTTGAGAATTCCCCACAGATGCTCAATGGGGTTTAGGTCTGGAGACATACTTGACCTTCAGTTTCTTTAGCAAGACAGTGGTCATCTTAGAGTTGTGTTTGAGGTTGTTTTCATGGTGGAATACTGCCCTGCAGCCCAGATTCTGAAGGGAGGAGATCATGCTCTGCTTCTGTATGTCACTGTACATGTTGGCATTCATGATTCCTTCAATGAACTGTAGCACTTCACAGTCAGCAGCCCCAAACCATGACATTTCCACCTCCATGCTTGACTATAGGCAAGTCACACTTGTCTTTGTACTTCTCACCTGGTGCTACCAAACAAGCTTGAACCACATAATCTTGGCCTCGTTTCATCAGATCACAGGATGCAGTTCCAGTAATCCATGCCCTTATTCTGCTTCAACCTCTTTTGGTAGACCATGACAAGGCCTGTTCTGAGTGGAACCTGTCCTGTTAAACCGCTATATGGTCTTGGCCACCTGCAGCTCACTTTCAGGATGTTGGCAAACTTCTTATAGCCTATGCCATCCTTATGTAGAGCAACAATTCTTTTGCTGATGCTCAGAGAGTTCTTTGCCATGAGGTGCCATTTTGAACTTCCAGTGACCAGTATGAGTGTGTGTGAAAGCAATGACACCACATTTAACACACCTATTACTCATTTACATCAGAGACCTTGTAACACTAAAGAGTCACATAATGGGAGAGGAAAAATGGCTAGTTGGGCACAATTTGGCAATTTTCACTTAGGGGTGTACTTAGGGAAATTTACACTGTTACATAAGCTGTGGACCGACTACTGTACATTCCACCAGTAATGAGAAGTAAAAAGAAGTGTTATTTCTTCAGTTTTGTCCTAGAAAAAGATATAATAAAGCAGTTACAGTATCTCACAAAAGTGAGTACACCCCTAACATTTTTGTATGTGTAAAGTAAATATTATGCATCTAAATATAAAAGTTAATAAGGTATAGTGGCCTGTGATTTGTTTCATTTTGACTCTTGACTATAAATGTAGGAGCACAAAATAAAGTATTTCTGCAATTCAACTGACTATTTTTATGTCATGGTAATGACTATTTATTTAAGAAATGCTACATGTTGCATAGACACACATTCAAATTACTGTTGCTCCAGATCCCCTTGCTTCCAGACAAACCCTCAAGATTCAGCTAGGTCAAGGAACTGGAAAGCCCATATCAGGAGCTTGACTATGTGGTGACTGACCCAACTTTAGTGGATTTCTGGATTTTGTATAGTTAAACTGCTGGAAGACCAAATCATGATCCTATTGTAGTTCTTCTTAATATTCCCTGGTCCTTTATGTGGTGCATTATGCCATTTATACTAATAAGGTTCTCAGTATGTTTGAAGTAGCAAGACCCTTTTATTTTTTGTGGAACCATGTCATATCACACAATGTCCATTTTTGGTTTTGGTTACAAAGTACAGCAAGTATTACATACTTGAAAATTTGGGATGGTGTGGAAAATTCGAATTGTTCAAAGTGTGTAGTAAAATTACTATTACTATTTATATATATAAATTAATATATATATAATTAATATAATTACTATTGCTATTCTATTGCAGACAGTATGGACTAAAGATGTTCATGTTTTGTCTGGTCAACTTAATTTCATTTGTTAATAAACATCAGTTCCTGCATTTCACATCTGCCACACATTTCCAAAAAGTTGGGCAATTTAAGGCTAGTAATGAGGTTCAAAATAAGTAAATATATAACTATGTGGATTTTAAAACAGGTTGTGTTAACTGGTGATTATAATCGTGAGCAGACGGCACTGCATCAATAACTCTCGCTCATCGATAGCGGATTTAACCAACTGGGCAAGGGATTACTTTGTCAACAGTACAACACAGAGCTACATTCACAAATGCAGGTGGCACAATGGCTTGGTGGGTACCACTGACTCACAAGCATGTATGTTTAATTGATTACTCAAAATTGTCACTAACTTAAGAGTGTGTGAGTGTGTGTGTGTGTGTATGTGTGTATATATATATATATATATATGAAAAAAAACTTTTCGTGGTGTAACCTTGTGTGCGTCGCAAAATAAGCACAACAAAAACATTTACAAATGCCACTTAAAACTTTACTGCACAAAAAAGATGCCTTGTGTTAATCATGTCCATAATAAGCATTGTTCTGGTAACTCAAGAGGCATGTGGGATGGACCATCACACAGTGCAAACATGTATTGTGGTCAGCTAAATCAGTATTTTATCTATTGTTGGAAAAAAAAGACAGTTGTCCGGAAGAAACCTTGGAAGGACCGAAACTCCAAAAGGAACCACTCTTTTGGTGGCTTAGACGTTAATAGAAATAATTAAGTTTATTGTGCACATCCGCAATTATTTCATCCGAGACAGAGTCCTCAGCAGGAAGTCCTTGGAGTCACATCGTCTCCTGCCAACTGAAGCATGGGGCACGGGCATGGTGGGACCAGTTTCTGTTAATGGGAACCAGTAGAGTGATACTAAACTCAGGAACTGTGGTGGCCTAGTGGTTAATACTGAACTATGGACCAGAAGGTCCAGGGTTTAAATCCCATGGTCCTTGATCCTTGAGCGAGGCCCTTAACCCAAAATTTGTTGGATTGTAAAACTGTATTAATTGTAAGTCGCTCTGGATAAGGGCGTTTGCTAAATGACGTAAATGTAAAGTGGAGGAACATCTTAGTGTGTAGGGCTGGAACTGCTACTGAAGAAAGGAAAAGAGAACAAGTAGTTACTTACTGATCAAGAGCAACTAAAATAAGTCCTACACCTTGCCAATGAAGTAGACGAGCTGGATTGTAAGACTGAGTTCACCAAGGTAATCGGGGACCAGACTGTATAGAGCTTAAGTTACAAGAAGAATTTAACTGGTAACCAATATAGAGATACCAGAACATGACTGATATGATTACATTTTCTAGTTCTAGTTAGTAGAAGAGCTGCTGCATTCTTCACTGGTTGAAGTTTATTTAGAGATTTACTAAATCTACCCAGTAGAGTACCCAGCAAGTAAAGCGTTACAGTAATTCAGCCTAGAGGTTATAAATGCATTAATCTTCACATCTTGATGTTTCTAATGCCAAGGGAGAGATATGAATCAATCCCCTGAGGGACACCGTACTTCACTTTTGATAGCTTAGATCATCGATTATTTACATAAACAAATTAGTATCAATCAGTCAGCTAAGAATTAAACCAAGAAAGTGACAGTACCTTAGTACCTACAGTGTACTATAGCCTATTCAGTAAGATCTCATGATCTATAGTGTCAAATGCTGCACTAAAATCTAACAGAACAAGAAAATAATCACATCCATTATCTGATTATATTAAAAGATCATCAAGTACTTTAATTAATGCTGTTTCAGTACTATGATGAGGCCTGAATCCTGACTGAAATGTTTCATAAATAAAGTTACTTTGTAGGTAACTACAGAGTTGCCGATAGACAGCTTTTTCTAACATTTTGGAGAGGAAAGGTAGATAATTTCTTTTTTTTTTTTAATTAGGGGTTTAATTACAGCACATAACCAAAGGTAAGGGTTGAATTTAAAATAATAAGCAGTGTTTATATAATACTATAATAATTATTTAGTAAATATGTAGGAATTGGATAAAATTAGCATGTTGCTGAGTTAGATGAGCAGATCAGTGAGGACAATTCAGTATTAGTAATTGTATACTCAATGGAATTAAAAGCAATTTTAATTGGATCCTGCTTATTTTCTTCATTGCTCAATGAATTGTGGCTACTCTACGACCATTAGGACAAGGGTTGTACCCAAGAGGGGAGTGCATTTTGGTTTAGGACAGATGTGGGTAACAGTTTTAATAACTTGATATCAGGATGACGGTGCATGGCTTCCAGCAGTAGTTGGTTAAACCTTCCCGAGTGGGATGGACACCATCCTGTCATAAAAGGCCAGTCTTACTCTTAAAAGGTTGTCCTACTGTCTATAAAGCACACATTGTTTTTGAATGTGTGGAGAATTTTTAAAAATGGTGGTACTGATGGTGGTAATGGTGGTGACAAGTGTGCGTGATCACCAAATTTTACGAGAGATCACTTTACTTACACTCCACGAACACATTCAAAAAAAGGGAAAACCATGAAAGGACCATGTAAAAATTAAAGCTCACTGTCCAAGCAGAACTAGTAAACAAAGAAGCTTTATTTTCGAGAAAGGATAAAATACAGTACTAATGATTTTTCACTTCAGAATGGCCATTCTCTGATCCTTTCAGTCCTACTACAGCTGATTTTTTACACACGGAAAGCAGGTGCAGGATCAGACCTTGTCTTCAACTGTTTTTGTATTTTTTTTTTTGGCTTTCGGATGGAACCGAAGACTGCCTGGTGAAAGCCGCTAACAACAAGCCAGTTACATCTCCTGGGTTAGGGATGACATGAACTAATGCCCTACAAATAGTAAGATTGGAATGAGTAATAAAGACTGGGCTTAGTTTGCCCTCTGAAGCCCAATGAGAAAAGTTTTTGGTAAATGTATGGTAAATCTCAAATTCAAAGCCCACGTTCAGTTTAATAATGGACAGGTGCAGTGCCTGCAGATTTTGAGTCAACAATCAAGAAACCAGAGTATGCACAGTGATAGGTATTCGTCACTTACCACACACGATCTTGTTCACCACTCATTTGCTCAACATAATTAGCCTTTGGCCACGATCACACAGATGATCTGAAACAGTGGAGCATGTCTCCCTTTTTGATTGCTGAAATGAATATCCTCAACAGTTTGTGTCTTTAATTTGTACCTTTACGGTTTCTTTTAAATACAGTATTTGTATTTACATTTAAATTGACCTTTTGTCAGTAGTTGAAGGGTACACTGCAACTGCTTTTACCTGTTGTATTTGTACAACATTGCTACTGTGAGCTTTATGCATATTTACTTATGCATTGCAGCAACCAAAGTGATATAGTCCCTGGACAAAATAATAATAATAATAATAATAATAACAATGATATTATTATTTCTCACCTTGCAGGTCAAGTAGTAATTCAGGCTCTTGCAGATGGCTTTGCACAAGGATGATCAGGCAGTAAGTTCCTGCGAGGTGTGTAGTGAATGTCTCCAATGTGTGTAACAAGGGTCGCAAAGAAGTTAATAATCGGCATAAAGAAGTGACTGCATTTGGGTATGCAAAAGGCCACAGCGTGAAGGAAGTTTGCCTGTTTGTTTATTTGTTCAATGCCATATCAACACATTGGTTACATTAATGGCAGGGTCTTGTAGTCTCCCAGTTCTATTTCCCAGTTGGTTTTTGTCTTCACAAGATTAGTAGTCATGGCTTTTGTTTTGTTTTCAGTTTTCTGTGTTCTTTGTTGTCATACGCTTGTTATTAGTCCAGTATGTTGGATGAATTTTATTACTTGTTTTTACAGTGGCATGAAGGAAGTAGCTGAATTTGTGGTTGTATTGAAGTGTATGTCATACAGGTCTACCAGCAGTGGCATAAATCCCTGTCTACAGGAAATTCTAATAAAGCTAATAGGTACGTTTTAGTCACAGATCACTAAGTATTTGGTGAGTTTATTACACAGTTTTCTAGAGGAAATGGACCCCAACATTGCTATTTTGGGTGAACTACCTATAACATGAAGTTCTGTCACCTTGTTAGGGTACAAGATCCACCAAACTTTAATGAGAAGAATAACTTCAGGTTCTGTGATTGGTGATTTGTCTGACTGACTTCCTGGTAACAAACCTTGATATGGATGTGATGCTGAACTTGAAATTTGCAGTACTCATGAGAGACTAGCAGCTGGACATGCTCTTCAGACCAGTAGTTGTGGATTAACTAAAGCATCAACAGGTGTTGTTTAAAATTCATTAAAATCAAATCTGTTCAATTAAGCTACAGTCTGAACAGAATTAGCACCCTATGCAATTTGGAAGAGGTTTTCAAGCAATAATCAATGACACATGGGGCACATTATAAAGTGGAGAACAAGCAAGGACATAAACCACTGGGTAAACTGACCAAGGTACTACAGCAAAGAGTGGGGGGAAATCATCAACGCAGACAAAGCCTGATCTTTGGTGCCATCAAGGAACAGGCAGAAAAGACTTACCACCTCCCGCTAAATTCTATCATCACCTCACAATCCAACATCTTGTCATAGAAAGAAGTCTTGAGGAAGTTGTAGCAAAAGCAAGAAACAGAGGGATTCAACTGGATCAAGATGACCTAATGAAGCTGCGCAGAAGAGACAAATGGGGACGTAATATCCCCCCATTGGCATTCACTATAGAAATGACTACTCCCTATTAGTCTTGAATTCCATGATAGTCCTGTCAGACTGTTCTGGAATGTCAAATATGAATTACCAATAAAACTTGCACAAGGCACAAATGTGTTGAGTGTTGTGTTTCACACAATGGGGAAATTTAATTATGACAATATTATTCATAAGATCATTTTTTGAATGTATTTTTTTATTAAAGAAATATCAAAACAAGTCAATTACTATGCATTCTAATTTGATTTTAGAATAAATCTGTGTACTTCAGGAAATCTTGCTTTAAACAAATGTTAAATGGCTTTATTCAGCTTGCTAGTTTTTAATACTGGAGTATTTACTACAGTTCCTATATGATGCCATAAAAGTTTTCTAGAACTCCCATGAACATTCATATTGAACAGTTATAAGCCATTAATAAGCAAAACAGTACCACGCACAAGGCAAAATGTTACTCCCAATTTAAAAGATACCATCAGTCAATGACATATATACACACACTAGTCTGCATGACTCAGGTACATGTAAAAACAGTAAAGCAAATATGTTATCAACCGTGAAACATTTAAAGACATTAAAAAAGCATCTAAAAGTAATATTTGCTGTGAGCACCATTTGTTTTCACAAATGCATTCATTTTTTGTAGATACACTGTGGTGCAAATACTATACAAGTTACTTCTCTGGAAAGCTTGTTCTAGCATATTGATGATTTGAAACTTCCAGCAACCACAGTTCTGTGTAAGGCGTGTCATATGTATAATGTTGCCTATACCTACAAAGTAAGCAAGTCTTAATTGGAATGGAAAACAATTTTCTCTAAAGAAAAGAATCTGCTCTATTCCACTGCCATTGCAATGTAAAAAATAAAACAAACATTTAAAAGATTAATTCTATACAATTTCTAAGCTAACAATTTCTACACTGTGTTACTGGGTTTAATGATAAAGCAAAAAGTGACAAAGTGTTTTTCTAATAATTAGTAAAGCAACATAGAAAAACATGCTTATGACATATGGGTCAGATTTTTAAAGACAAGTAATCTGCTTCTTACACAATCTTTAAATGTACTGTGAAGCAAGTTATAGATTTAACTAGAACAAAGTAGCCTATAATGTTCATCTAAATGTTTAGCAAAATAATAACATTAAAAAAATCCACAGGATTAATGGAGCACAGCTTACAGTGCCACATAAAAAAAATATTACAGAAGAATTGGGAATTCTATAAAAACTATATAAACTCATTTATAAACTATCTGTGAAAAACTATAACGTTAAAATGGGTCATATAGGTTTGATGACAACGACATAGTACCCGGAGTAAACCCAGGCCGCTTCATTCTGGGATTGAACCAGGACCTTCTTGCTGTGAGGTGTGTTTAGAGGTACTCCAAGTTATTCTCCTTAATTTGGTTGCTAAGGTGCTTTGTGAAATGGTGTAACGAACCATTAAAAGTTGTATTTTCAGGGGAAAAGTGAGCATTTGAGGGAAACTTTAAGGAGACATTTATGGTGTTTTGGACTTTATTTTAAGGAAGCCTTAACTTGTTTTTTTAAGGAAAACTTAAGGTGCTTTGTGCAACCGGGCCCTGTTCTCCAGGTCACATTTATTTTGCAAATGGAAGATTCTTCTATTTCACTAAAATAGCTGATGCATCTCAAGGGTTTGGTCAGCGTGTACATGGTGCTACTTAAAAGTACTGTAACCAAGTGGAACCATTTTAAAACAGCTGTAAATTTTCATCAAATACATATATAATTTATCCATGTTGCCCTTTCTAGAAAGCATTAAAAGAAAGAAAGTAAGGAAAACACTTCAGCACTCTTCAAAGATGCACAGTAATAACTACGGTGTACACTTAGCATGGTAGTAGCAGTGCGTGCCTCATCGTCCTCCCCCACTGACTGGAATCCACTACAGGCAGTGACAATTAGATCCATTCCATGAGGCATTGCTCGTGTTAATCCCTCTACATTCAGTGACTGAAATGAGGACAGGAGCGACTGTTATTTTAATTCTGTGATGAAGACTAAGTATAGTTTGTGCTATACTGACGCTAGACTGAAACTAAAGATGGTTTACATACATATTCATTTATATAAATAAAGCTTCAGTCAGGTTTATTATTAACAGTCAATATAAGATATCTTAATTCACCTTAACTCCATTCAGTCTGTATACTGAACAATTTATTTCAATTATTTTTAAGTCAGACTCACATTTTCTCATAAACAGTAATGTGAAGGAGTAATCTGTTCCTAAACTGTTTTAATGCCTACAGTCATATGCAATTAATGAATTACAGCATTAATACAGCGAAGAAATGTAATACAATGCATAAAATCAATAAAGACATGAAATAAGTGTAAATAAAGTGAAACTTTATAACCAGTGCGGCAAACCCAGATTCAGTTTGTCTTAAATATGTGCATTGTGGAAGGAAAATTGCACCAATTAATATTTTTTTAGGCATCCACTGCTCAAAATCTTATTTTTCTTTCAAACTTGGGGGCAAAAACATGTCAAATGGACGATTTAAAGCCCATACACATTATATGAAATGTACAGTTTTTTTCTCTAAATATAATCATATACAGGCCATGACTTGTAGTGTGAATGTAGTCCTTTACTGCTGCTAAACCAATATTTAAGTCAGTTACTGTAAAACAGAATGCAAGATGTCCAGAGACAATGTCTTTCCTATTAGGCAAGAAAGCAGCCTGTGTGTGTTTAGCACTGTTTATCTTACTGCCAGCAGAGCAGTACAGAAATAAAAAGCTGCATAAACTAATGCCATTACACGCTGTCAGGGGAGACTTTAAAAGCTATTTGGAAATGTATAAAACAAAGCTTAAGACCTTCTTAGAATCTCTCAATCGTGAATAATATAATATTATTTTTATTAAGTGCCTGATTTAAACACTCTTTTTTATTTTATGTATGACTATAATAATAATAATAATAATAATATTATACAGTGGGTACTGTAAGTATTCAGACCCCTTTAAATTGTTCACTGTTTCATTACAGCCATTTGCTAAAATCCAAAAAGTTAATTTTAATTTCTTATTAATGTACACTCAGCATCCTTTCTTGACAGGGAAAAAAAGACGTACATATTTATAGAAATGTATTAAAAAATAAATATCACATGTTCATAAGTATTCAGACCCTTTGCTGTGACACTCATATTTAACTCACAAGCTGTCCATTTCTTCTTATCCTTCTTGAG
>JAVSBV010077633.1:0-10073 GCA_033117975.1 Parotocinclus spilosoma | reverse complement strand
GTTAATGACGAAAGGAATATAAATTGTTTTATGGAACATTCGGTAACGCAACCCTGGAACGACGACGGGGCAAACGGGAAGCCGCGGTGAGTCTCCTAACAGCCTTAACTCTGGAACCTTGGGCATGGAGTTTACCAGAGCTTCACAGGTTGCCCCTGGAATGTTTTTCCATTCCTCCATGATGACATCACGAAGCTGGCGGATATTCGAGACTTTGTGCTCCTCCGCCTTCCGCTTAAGAATGCCCCAGAGATGTTCTATTGGGTTTATGTCTGGAGACATGCTTGGCCAGTCCATCACCTTTACCCTCAGCCTCTTCAATAAAGCAGTGGTCTTCTTAGAGGTGTGTTTGGGGTCATTATCATGGTGGAACACTGCCCTGCGACCCAGTTTCCGGAGGGAGGGGATCATGCTCTGCATCAGTTTTTTTACAGTACATATTGGTGTTCATTTGTCCCTCAATGAAATGTACCTCCCCAACACCTGCTGCACTTATGCAGCCCCAGATTATGGCATTCCCACCACCATGCTTGACTGTTGGAATAACACAAATCTTTGTATTCCTCACCTGATTGCCGCCGCACATGCTTGAGACCATCTGAACCAAAGAAATTAATCTTGGTCTCATCAACCCATAGGACATGGTTCCAGTAATCCAGTAATCCCTTGTTGACATGTCTTCAGCAAACTGTTTGCAGACTTTGTGTGGCGTATGGTTTGAGCACAGACAGACTGACCCCCCACCTCTTCAGTCTCTGCAGCAATGCTGACAGCACTCCTGCGCCATCTTTCAAAGACAGCATTTGGATGTAATGCTGAGCACGTGCACTCAGCTTCTTTGGATGACCAACGTGAGGTCTGTTCTGAGTGGACTCTGCTTTTTAAAATGCTGGATAATCTTGGCCACTGTGCTGCAGCTCAGTTTCAGGGTGTCTTCTTGTAGCCTTGGCCATCTTCATGTAGCGCAACAATTTGTCTTTTAAGATCTTTAATGAGTTCTTTGCCATGAGGTGCCATGGTGGAACTTTCAATGACCAGTATGAGAGTGTGATAGCTGTACTACAAAACTGAACACACCTGCTCCCTATGCACATCTGAGACCTAGTAACACTAACGAATCACATGACATTTTAGAGACTTAATTTGGACATTTAGGGGTGTAGTCTCTTAGGGGTACTCACTCTTGTTGCCGGTTGTTTAGACATTAATGGCTGTATATTGAGTTATTTTGAGGGAAGAATACATTTACACTGTTATATATGCTGCACACAGACTACTTCTCATTGTGTCAAAGTGTCATTTTGTCAGTGTTGTCCTATAAAAAGATATAGTTGTGAGGGGTTATAAATGTGAGGGGTTTACTCACTATTGTGATACACTGTATTTGCTGAACAAGCATATCTGATTACTGAATACCAGTTAGTTGTTGGCCAAATAATCCAAGAAGGAATTACCATAACACAAACAATCTGACAACAGATGTCTGTATGCATGGAGTTTAAATGTTTCTTCCACGTTCGCTTAAGCTTTTAAGACCTCTTAATGTGTGAGTATAAGTATGCGCGGCCTATGATGAATTGCCACCGTGGCTAGGGTTCCTGCCTTGTGCCATGTGTCACAAGATGGCTAAGCCAATGAATGAATAAGACAATGAATAAATAACAAACATCAGCTTTCTTTTTTCTTCTAAAACACAATAGTGCCCCCCTACAATGCTGCTTTCAGAAGTAAATTACAAAATAAAGGGATCACTACGACAGGCTGCTATTGAGCACAAACATTATGGTTTTAACATTCTGATACTGGAAGACCATTTTTTAAGTCTGTTTGGAGGAAAAGTCAATTGCTGTCTATGTAATTATGCAACATACACACGTGGAGAGAGAGAGCTTTTTACAAAAAATATGTCCCAAATATTGACTGATTTAACATTAAGCTATTTTTCAGAAACGTTAATAATTGTAAACAAAATTTAGTGTGTGTGTGTGTCACTATAAGATGTGCTTTTACTGTACCTATCAGAAAAAGGGGCATCACAACTCTTTTGGCTTTAATTGCCAGCTTTAGCATTTACTGTCAATGTAATGTATCTATATGGCAAAATCAAAATCACTTCGACAGTATTGTACGTGAATGCTACCCTGATCTAATAATATACTTCAGGGTATTCATATTTCATGTATTTTATTCAGACATTTCTCAGACCTGGTCCCGTGACTCATTAAAGCAATGCATTATCATGTCACAATATACCTTTTGAAACCAAGCCCATTTCCTCTCAGAATTAAGCCTTATAAAATATTCAGGACTGATACGATCATGATAATTTGAGTTTAATTATTTATCATTAGAGAAAATATATGAAACCTGGATTAAATAGTAGTAAAAGCATTTGTAGAGGAAGTTGGCATTTAGAAAAATCCATACCATTTGAAAGACAGAACTGAAGTGTATCTTCTCACAGCTGAGGAAGGCTGATGTACAGTTAAGCAACAGTTAACGGTACTTTAATGACCCATGTCTTAAAATTATCCCTGTTATTAAATTGAGCTGGATTGCAGCCACAGCTGCGCAGATTTTAAAATCATACATCAACTTACACTTACAATAATTTAATCTTTTGATTTGAATTGCATTTAATCCCTTAATAATGGTTTACTTTGCCTTAACTACAAGCAAAAGTAGAACTTCATTACAGTCGGTACTGTACAGAAGCACATATGCGAACGGAAATACTGGGCCCACTTCACTTGTTTATTTTTTTATTTTGTTTATTCAGTCAGTGGTCATTTATTCAAATCATTTTATTAAGCATCAGTGGACATTTTAGCAACACACACAAAGGTTATCTATACACAAGTTTACATCACTGGTTTATGGACCAGAAGGTCCAGGATTCAAATCTCACCTTGAGGTCTTAGATACTTGAAAGTTGCCAGAGCAACTTGAAAGTTGCTCTGGCTAAGAGCATCTGTTAAATACTGTAAATGTAAAGACTTTAAAGTAATCAGTTAACGTGTCTGGCATACGTGTATGTACTGTGCTAGAAAACCAGAGTGCCCGTACGAACCCCACACAGACACTGGGAGGACATGCAGAAGGGAGCCGCTGCTTGAGTCCTGCCCACAAAAAAACCCCAACACATACAAAAAAGCAAATAACAAGAAGTCATTTGACCTTTGTTATTTCCTGCTACACTTGATTTAAATACTCAAAGGTTCTAAAGCGTTTAAAAGGTGGATATTATTTGAAAATTAGTGGTTCTTTAAGTGGACTAATTTCCCCTTGGTTATATGCCGGCAGTAAGGTATGTTTATTTATATTTATATTCCATTGTTTACATTTAGATTGTAGTTCTACAGTATGTATGATTGTTAATGTGTTGATGTGTAATGTAATTTCCTGGAGACAGTGATATGTATACCAGTTACCAGTTTAAGCTTCAGTTGATGTGGTAGCATTATACCTGTATTTTTAGCAGTATGTCTGAGACATTTACATCTTGTTTGCATGCAATTTAAGCATACAAACACTATGTGATTATAGTAATTAGTATAGTATAGTAATTCTGATCAATCACCTGTAATGCGGTCATTAAACAGTGCTTGATCGCACTTAAGCATTGTACTTGACCACAACTATGCAATACATCAACTAGAGAGAAGTATTCTTAATTATTACCTGCCAAATTAATGATAACAAATATAATCAGTTGACGTTCATCAATTATGAATTAATAATCAATTAAAGTAATCATCAATTTATGTGGGGCCATTCACATACCCAAGGATGTTTCCAAATGAGAGAAGCAAACAGTTCTAAAACTTGCTGAAAGAGAAGTGAGCAGTAAAGAGGGATGCTTTAAGCTGTTCTTTAAAGTAAGACAGTGTAGAGAAGTCAGGAAAAGATTGTGGGAGAGTTTCAGAGTAGGGAGCAGTAGCACTAAAAGATCTGCCACCCACAGACATGAGTCTTGTTATGTGGGTCTTTAAAGAGCCCAATGAGGCAATGAGGAAGGGGAAAGACCATGAAGGTATTTGAAAGTTAGCATGAGTAGTTGTACTTAATAACCAGTGAAACTGATGGATAATGAGGGTGATACATGTGGATCATTTAGTATAAGTACTGCTGAGTTTGAAATGAACTGTCGATTCAGCAATTTAACAGGGAGAACATTAAAATGGAATTGCAATAATCTATGTGGGAAAACAATTATGGAGTTTATCAGCAATGCTAAGCATAGGATAAAGAGTTATTAGCGTTTGATTGGAAAAGTTCGAAACAACTTTTAAGACACACAAACACATTGGATCTGAGAAAATATCTAGGCTGTGAGGTGTCTGCACTAACCTTGAGCAACAGTCGCCCCAAGAAATTAAATTCCAAACACTGCTTGAAGGATGTAATGCATGCACTTAGCAACTGTGATGAGGCATTTACATTTATGACGTTTAGCAGACGCCCTTATCCAGAGCGACTTTCAGTTAATTCAGTTTTACAATCCAAGCAATTGTGAGTTAAAGGCCTTGTTCAGGAACCCAACTGTGGCAGAGGTGGTGAACCTTGGACCTTTTGGTCCAGTACCTTAATCGCTAGGGGGATATGCTGCTAATGTAAAGCTGCATATCAACAGTGAAACCTAAGCTGACATATATAGTACATATATAGTATATATAGCATATAGTAAAAAAATTATTAAAGTACAGAACCTTGGGGCACACCTTGAGCATCAGGGGCAGTGGATGATGTGTGTGTACCTATGGTGACAAACTGTTGCCTGTTTGTAAAATAGAATCAAAACTAATTAAGGGCAGAGTCAGTACTTTGCAGACATTGAGAACCACAAAAGAAAGTTCTGAATAGATTATTGCTACTTAGAAGATCCTGAAGTGGCAAAGCCAGCCATTCAATCAGTCTGGCTAAGAATGAAAGATTGCAGATG
The DNA here is from genome assembly GCA_033117975.1 of Parotocinclus spilosoma. Classification (NCBI taxonomy): domain Eukaryota; kingdom Metazoa; phylum Chordata; class Actinopteri; order Siluriformes; family Loricariidae; genus Parotocinclus; species Parotocinclus spilosoma. The sequence goes on along the minus strand of JAVSBV010077633.1, from coordinate 5,131 downwards.
AGTCTGTAATTACAAAGTAATGAAGCATCTAAACCAGGTTTCTTAAGTACACTGATTAATCAAATGAGCTTTGGGAGAAGAAATAACAGAGATGTGATTTAATAGCAGTAGGTGCAGAATTGAGCTGACAGGAGGAGGAGGAATACTTAAAAATGATCTTTGAGACTGCAGATGATTCAGCAGGGGTGAAGGAAGAAAAGCTATTGCCATTCTGAGGTTGGATAACTTGAGAAAAAGAACACAGTGCTACAGCAGATAAAATGCTGTTGGATGTGTTTCATTTTATCTCTAAAGAAATTCAGAAAAGCTGGATGCTGAGCAAGGGAGCTAGGAGTGGATGATGTAGGAGGTTGAAAAAGTGTGTTAATGGCCACATTCAAAGTAAGTCACGGATGAAAAAAAAACAAGATAGAGAATGTAGAGAGGTAGAGAAATGCATGAAGCTGGACAACTTGTTTGGCTGTCGGAACGAGGAACAAAATAGCCAAAATACAGAAATGGTACTGTTTTAAGTACAGAAAGGAGTAAATTAGTCAGTTTGTTCAGTCTAACATTAGCAAGGAGGTTTCTCAAAGGTTACCTATTACCTTAGTAAAACACTACTTCATAAATAATAAACATTTAAATTAACAGCCAATGAATGCGAGTTATCTAAACTCTTAGTGCACTAAATAAAGCAGAGGAAATAATTTGATAGAGTGTCAGTAGTCTCTGCTCCTCAGAAAAAGTAAACTATATCTTGGCAAGTATTTGTAAAATAGATTTGAACACGTAGAGTTTATTTTAGGAGCTTAAAGTTTAGGAGTGATTATGTGAATATAACATTGGTAATTTGTATTCACTAGTATACAATCACAGTAACTGATAGCTCATTTATCAAATTTGAAAGCTCAGGTTGTACTTTTAACAGTGCCTAGAAATTTACAAGAGCAAACCCCAAAAATCCATTGAAATATATCCATGGTTAGTTAATATTGTACACTTTTTAAATGTGTATCAAAGATTAGATTTTATTGAGCACATGGGAATGTACAAAAACTATCCTGATTAACTTGGAACATCTCAACAGATAAAAAATCTTTACATATCTTTACATTTTTGTACTCAGTATGACTGGATTAGTTAAATACACCACAATTTAAACTTGAAGAGAACAAGACCAAGGAGAGTGAGGACAGTTCAGGGGTATCATACTGTATGCATGATATATGTACTGAACTGCAGTGTGAACAAAAGCTTGGCAAAAAAAGTTTAAGGGAAGTATTTAAAAGATTGTACTTTGTTTAGTTCTGAGGGGGTGAACAATATGAAGAATACAAATTTGTTTTGGGCCTGTGACTGGCACAAATAAAAATATACTACTCACAAAAATTAGGTTCATGTAATGCATACATTGCCCTTTCTTAACTTATGAGAAGTCTTGCAGTTTTTCAGTATTCAGTTTTTATGAGCAGTATTTCAAAGCAATCTTATAACACATAGGTTGTTCATAAAGGCGCATAACTATTAAGAAAATAATCACAAGTACATCACTTGTCGATAATTTGTTCCAGAAGGACAATATCTATAAGTACGCTTTTCCCCTAAGAAATAATGTTCCAGATCCCCCCAAAATTAACACCGTATAAGACATTAAATACATCAATAGAGTTGTATTGTGTGATTTATGATGGGGATACATTTCAACAAATCCATTACAAGTTAAATGCATCAAGAACCGATCAGTTTAATATAGTATATATTAGATCACAGAGATTCAATATAGTTGTAAAAAGTTATTCGATTAGGTAAAACATATGACAGTTATTGGAAGAAGTTCAGACCGCAGTTTAGGATAATATTTGTTAAATCTATGTTGTTAGTAGATAATAATCATAATATATTTTACCATATTAATTCATGTAAACATCTACAAAGGTTCATTAGGTATTTATGATCTAAATCTACTCTAAGGTATTTCAGTATATGTGCATCTACAGAGTCCTGACCTTGGTCACTTCTGGTTCAGACACTATAGCAAGAAACAGGCTGATGTGGGATTCAGACTGTTTAAGCTAAACTGGTGGAGCTGTTTGACTTAAAGGCTATTGATCATGTCAACTGAAAGCACAGTCCACCTCTGAAGGAAATGTCATGTTTATAAATAACCCTGGAAGTGCAGTTAAAATGATCCAGTGACACTGTGGTGCCTGTGTGCTAATGCCATAAAGAACCTTTGTATAACCACAGTCAGGAAGAAGATGTGATCTAAAATGAATGAAGCCTTTTAAAAATGAACCTCAGGGTTGAAAAGAGGAAATACCTGGGCATGAGATGAATTACAGCTTTATGTTGTAGTTGAATTTTATCTTTTTATTCTATATGTACTTTCTGTTTAGTTCTGCGATTAAAACTGAAAACTGTCACTCCCATGGCTTATTGCAATGCCGTGACAGATGTGGTTATGGAAAGTGTCAGTAAAAGGTGAACATTTTGTGAAAAACAACTTGCAGACAAGTATGCTGTTGGATTGGATGACTGCTACGGACTGGAACTGTATTATTTTTAGCAATGAACCCAGATTCAAGGGATATGATGATGGTTAGGGTCTGGTATGGAAACCTTTTTGTGAGCAAAAATTGCCTCAGTCTGGTGTGCTGATCTGGGGAGCCATCATCTACCATTGTCTGTCACCCCTAATAGTGCCATGAGGAACACCAAAATATCAGGGTTATGTGCAGGACATACTGTGGCCACATGTGTTGCCTCTCATGGTAGGTCTTCCAATTGGTATTTTTTGCCAGACAATGCTCACCCATACACAGCAAGGGTTTCCAAGGATTGCCACACACAGATTGCAAGGCTGACTTGGCCCTTCCTGTTGGCAGATTTTTTTTGCCAACTTAGTATTTATGGGACCAGCTGGGATACCAGCTTTAGCAAAATACTAGAGTGTTTTGATGTGTCTTGATAGAACAGTTGTTTTAGATTTATAATGCAGAAGTGTGGATTCTCTGTGTGGTCTTAAACAAATTAATTTATTTTTTATTAATTTATTAAATTATTATTTTCCTAAGGAAAATTTGCTCAGTACCGAGTCAATTTGTTGATCTGATTCCAAGGTCCTTGAACTCCACTAGAGCCCCCCTTTCCCCCAAATATCCAAAACTTTGTAGTGGTGAAAAGGCTTGTGTGCTTCAATGATCATTCAATGACCTCTGTCAGCAGGAGATGGATGTTCTCAGTAGGGTCACCCATGGTGAGCAGGACTTAGAGGAAAGTGATGTCTGCAGGCAAACATATGGTGGCTGTGTCACCCATCTAACCTGGCTGGCTCTGCAATGTGGCACATAATTCTGGCCACTAAGCATCTGACAGTTGAAGGTGGCAGCAGTGGGATGGAAAGTCTCTTGATGGATTAGACCATATTGTGTAATCTATTACAAGAACATTTACATTTTATTTAGTGCAATAATATTTTTTCCAAAAGATTCAAATGTTAGAAATTCTGAACATAATGAATAACTAATAACTGTTCTCAGACCTTTAGACTCTATTGTAATGGGTATTCACTGAGAGACGTCTTGAGTGAGTGTGATTAATCATCACACTGGTCAGTCATTTATATAACAAATTACATCCAGTATCAGACAGAAGTGATTAAGATGACCCAACTTGGTGAAATAACATGCTTTACTTTTCTCTGAAAGCTTACTACAAGATTTTGGTATACAAGGGATTCACTTCCACTTATCCAGAAAGAGCATTTTTCAAGTTGGGCCTATGTTAGGTGATAATGCATGGATGATACATCCCAAAAGTATAGGACAGGGTTGAGATTAGGGCTCTGTGCAGGCCAGCATCATTTTTCATGCTAGACTCTGAAAACCATTTAGTTAAGAAGCATGTTTGGTGCACATTGGGGCATTATCATGCTGTAGCAAATGACCTCCCTAAAAACTACTGCCACAAATTTGGAAAGTCACAAATGTCAATAATTGTATCAACTTGATGTCTGTGGTATTACTTTTACTGTAATTCAGTGGCAACATTCAAATAATTAAAAAACAGCTGTTTAACAATTTTCCCTTCAATCCCTAATGTTAAAATAATAATATTATCTCCATCCATCCATCCATCCATCCATCCATCCATCATCTTCCGTTTAATCCACAAGTCGCGGGCCAGCCCAGCAACTCTTAGCACAAGGGCAGGAGCAACACTAGACAAATCGCCAATACATCGTAGGGCATGCACAGTCCCACGCTAAGGGTCATTTTAAATAAACAAATTGACCTAACACCTTTGTCTTTGGACTGTTGGAGAAAACCAAATTACCCAGAGTAAACCCACGCAGACACAGGGAGGACATTCCCTGATTGCAGCTACTGTACTGTAAGAGTAGTTAGTGCTTTGGGACATGGAAGGGGCTCACGTGAAAAAACGCTGCTCATTGAGGACAGTAATTGCAGAACGATATGCGCTTTCAAAAAGTGTCCAACAATACCAGAAAAAGTTGCGAGATTTTTTGCTAGTTGCTTTAAAAAAAAAGTAGTTAGAGGGGGTCTGAAAAGTCGCTAAACATAGCAACAAAGCAGGATGCCATTAAAGGCACAGGGACCACTAACAATTTATCAGGATTGTTGTAGATTGAACACTAACTGTATTTGGCTACATTATTACTGTTTTTAACATTAGCTTCTCTTCTTGTTTTTTGCTCCACTTATCCTGATCAGGGTCACAGTGTGGTCTTGGAGCTTACTCTGGAATTCACAGGGTGCATAAACGTATCTTGAATGGGGCATCAGACCATTGCAAGTCTGGGTAGGGACCTCTGTTGCTGCACTGGGTCTGATGTCAAGTTAAATTTATTTATATAGCGATTTTTACAATAGTTTATTGTCTTAAAGAAGCTTTACAAACTTCAATATTATCTTAAAAGGCCAGACCAATTCCTGATTTGCTCTGTTAAAGTTTTTTTTAATTTGGCTTCTTTAACATCACTATCGGCATCAGTGGCCATCTCAGCAAAACAAAACACACAAGGTTATATCCACACACAAGTTCATCTAGTCATATATATATATATATATATATATATATATATATATATATATATATACACACACACACACACACACACACACACACA
>JAVSBV010077612.1:0-10073 GCA_033117975.1 Parotocinclus spilosoma | reverse complement strand
TCCAAATAAGCGAATAACATTACACGTGTATATAATAGGATTTGTTTCGGTACTTTAGGATTTGGTCCGAATAAGCGACTGGTCCCATTAACCGGAATTGACTATATATATATATATATATAATAGCAGACTAATATTTTAGAGGAAATGTAATATTATAAAGGTTATAACTTTAGTTGGTGATTAATAGCCTCAAACAGGAGTCACTTTGCAGATAAACGTTTCAAAGTTGATAGCCATGCATCACCATTCATACCGGAGCAGATAGCAACCTTCAAAACATCTGCACTTTCCCACTGAATACCGAAATCCGTTCACGTTGCTACCTAGATTTATTTATGCGTCTGAGAAACATAACCTTCAGCACTCTTCACTAAGACAAACGCACATTGGCGTGCCATGGAAAAAGGATGGGAGTGAAGGATTAAAATCAAGGCATGTCCTCAAGACATCCTCCTTTCTTCATTGGTTATGGACCTGTTAGCAGTTTGCAAATGATGAAAGCAACTCCGTGCTTCTCCTGAAGATGAAAGCGACATCCCCGGCTCAGATTTGTGCTCATTATTCACAGTTCGAGTGGCCCTCAAACCCCATTCTCCAAAACTCCATGTCTCCTTAACATGATTGTATCCAACCTCTGGAGGCTTTGATAGAGAAACTGAGATAGAGCTATTCCAGGTCTGGAACCAATTCAATCGTACTTCCCTTGATCTCAGTTCATTAATCTTGGAATGACTTTATATTTGATCTTAATGCTCCTTGAAGAACCTTTACGGAGGAAATAAATCTGTCTGCCGCTGTACAGGTGGACCTGTGATTTCATTAGGGGCAGATCTTGGAGCTGCAGCACAGACAGCGCTGGAGATTGCCTTGGGACCCGGGCATTAACTGGGTCTCCAAAGCCTGATTTGTCCATTTAAATGTCACAATGTGAGATCCCTTCTAAAACTTCCAACTATCAACCCTACAGCAACTTCAGGAGCCCACCTACGTGGCTGCATTACGGGTCCAGATACTTCTACCTAAACATTTTCTGGTTTAGACCCAGGAGAAAATGGACTGTGAAGTTTCATAGTGAGACTGTTCTCAGTTTCATAAACTTCACACATCTACTTCGAACTTGGATGGTAATTTGGCCACTTCATGGTTCCACTGTCAAAATTCATAGTAAACTTGGCTGATTATGAACTGACCCTACATTATTTCACACTTCTACTAAGGATTGTGTTGGTAATTTGTCCACTTTGTGATTCTACAGTACATTTTTTTCCTGGGGATGTACAGATGCAAAAGCAACCTCCACTAATCTAGGAAGAGTCCTAGATTAAATAGTTCCTCCTCTTCCACTTCAGTGATAGATTGTTCACGGATTGCGCCCTCAGAAATCCCGTTCCAGCATCTGTAACGATGACAGAAACTCTTGAGACTTGCTTTTGCAAAGAGCAACCATTGTAAATGTTTTCAAGATTTCTGACACGTTCCTGTTCGTAAACCAACTGGTCAACGATCCCTCTGGACTAAGACGGCAGAAGCAGTACTTGGGGTCATGCCAAAGAAACATCAGGAGGAGACAGGAGTCTTTGAGGAGAGTGTGGGCTTTGCTGCTACATCCCTGTTGTTAGAAGCTCTCATTCAATAATCCTTCAAGCTGTATTGACTCTCTGAATGGCTAGTTTGTCCTTTTGTGCAGTACTGCTGAACCATGTCCTGATACCTCCAGCAAGAACATTCTCATTAGTCTGAATAGTGTTTGAAGTAATTGGGTTTTTTTTTAACTCGAGCTGGATCCAAAGATCTAAAATAACCCTGAACGAGTCAACAAGAACACATTGTTTAGTATGCAAATGCCAAAATGGTCAAGGGACATCTCTTTACCCCTTTACCCTTTCACCGGGAGCTATAAATATTCATGAGTATGCAAATTAAAATATCTTATTTAGTACCTCCCCGAGTCTAATGCTTGATGAGCCTGAAGAATACTAAGCAAGGAATCAGAGGTACTCTGTAATGGAGATCATTAAGGGCCCCAGATTCTCAAGATACTTGAGCTTATCTCACAGATATTCGAGGAAGGTTTAGGGCTTTCAAACACGGACAGTTTTGCCAGTGGTGAGATCCGGCTGGTAGTCTCACTGCAAGTCCCGCTCAGGACCTTCTGCCCCATATGCAGGGTCGGAGCCAGGATGTAATTGCAAATACAATACAGGAGGAATACTGAAGAAGAAGGCTCCAGGCCCAGTACGTACACCCCGCAAAGGGACACTGAAACAGAGGGGGACCTGTGCCACCAAAACAGCTCTGATCCTTCAAGGTATGGACTGCACAAGACCTCCGAAAACGAGTACAACCTCTTAAAGACTTCACCATCTTACCAAGGCGTTAGCAATGCCGTAGCTTGCCAGACGGGCACGTCATGGATCGATTGTCATGTCCATGTGATTCATTAGACAAGATCACCTGCTTCTGTCCAGATCTGAAACCACATTTTACATTTCCACTCTAGGCTCTTTTCCCAGTCGATCTGCAGATACACAGTCCCATATCAGCTAACATACATCGGTGAGCTTTGGGCATCCATTATCCAGCTGTTGGTTGACAGGTTGCCCTACTTTAGCCATCTTTTAGTTGGTGGTAACTACTGCATACTGGGAACACCTCACAAGACCTGCCATCTTGGAGACCAATCCAATCCAGTCCTTTAGCCAGCACAATCTGGCACTTACTGCTTGCAACACATCAATTACTGACTGTTCACTTGCTGCCTCATATATCCCACTCCTTGGCAGGTGCCATTGTACTAAGATAATCAAAGCTGTTCAGTGCACCTGTTAGTGGTTTTAGTGTTATGGCAGAACTGGACATACAAAGGACATGAGACTGTGGTCGCTAAAAAGGGGATAACAACCAAGCAGGGTAAAGGTCTGACAGAGAAAAGGGACGAACGGAACCGGACGCAAATATAGACTGCAGAAAGTTAACATCTACCACCATCATATTTCCAGGCGTGATCCTCGGAGAAACTTTTCGATTTTGCCCCATTTTAGGTTCTGCCCTAAAAACGGTGTGGATGTGGCCATTTGTACAAACTCTCCAAAGACCAACCCTGCAAGCTCTTGCATCATGGCCAGCAATCCCACAGTGGTCTTAGGCTCTAGCTGGTGACCAAGCAGATAAGAAATCCTTGAAGTACAGTCAGACCCTGGTGATTTTGTAAGCCATTACAGCAGTGGAGCAACGCAAATTCGGGCCCGTTTTAAGAGGAAGGAATGTTAGAAGGCATTTGCCAATTGGCATTTTTTAAAAAGTTTTCCCAAGTACCAGTGGGATCAAGTTTTAGTCTGATTTATGTCACGTTTGATTGCCGTGGCAGTTTGCCAGCTCTCCAGAGGCTTCCATGGCTTTTCCTCCAGCTGTCAGAAAACAGAACAAACACGGCCAAAGTAAAAACAGGCTCTCAAAACTTAGAGGACTTTAGAGCTTCGGGCAAACTTCATACACCAAATACACCAAAATTAAGGGATATTTCATATGGGGATATAGCATTTTTTGTGAGCAGTATATGAGAGATAGCTCTTACAGTTATTGTTATTTTGGTTAGGGCTGTGATAACACAATATATTAAGATAATTTACTGTAACAAAAAAATCAACACTGTTAAAACGGTCTTTGATTAAATGTTCAATCCAGTCAGGAATTGGTCATTTTCAAAAAGCCGGATGAGACGACCGGCCCGGCTAATCACCTGACACCTTAAATTGTTGGTTAATGAGTAATTACACAACACACACAAACCTAAAGGTAATTTAGCGCCTGTTAGAATTCATATGCAAATAAAAGACTGTGCTGCGGTGAGACGTATTAGCACGCGGCCCTAAATATATGACTTTCATGGCTCTAGTCTCGGTGTGTTAGTAAATAACAGACAAGGAGCGTCATTTATATTCCCGACTGCCGCTGCACTGGAACAATGGAACCAGATGCCTGATGATTTGTTGCCGGGTTCCCTTGGTGGGATAATTCCATAAAGGTGTGCCTATAATCAGTCATTAAAGTTACAGCCCATTTTACTCTGTCAACAATGTCTGGATGCCGTCTAGATGCAATCTGTTCAATTCAGAAACGACCTTATATATATATATATATATATTTGTCCTCACACTTTTCGCTCTCAGTTTGGTCCTGTGGAATGTCTCCGGTCTCTGGACGTTATCTATGGAGGATCAGGAGACTACGGGAAGAATGGGCATGCATGGAAGAACATGTCGTTCTCCTCGCATCCATTAACGTCCCAGAGACGATGCTAGGAGATGTAAGTGGCGTGTTGGGACTTTTGTCCCAAACAGTCATTCGTTGAGGATATGTAGGACACTTAATTATAAGATAGCACGACAATACTTGGAACCTTTCTGCCGTTTGGGTCCAGAACATTTTACATTTTACATTTTACATTTACAGTATTTAGCAGATGCCGTTATCCAGAGCGACTAACAAAAGTGCTTTAAGACATTAATAACGTCATCCGTACTTAATAATCAGGAATCTAAACAAGAATACACTTCTGAAACTGTAAAGATTGTGTTTTGTTTTGTTTTTTAAGAGAAAGAAAGACAAGGGTGGGGGGTTTAGTTGAGGTAAGTACAGAATAGTTGGGTCTTTAAATGGCTTTTAAGGGGACGTTCATTCCTCCACTTATGAGCCAAAACAGCAGAGGTGGGAGTAAGTCACATGTGCAAGTCATCAGCAAGTCTCAAGTCTTAAGCTTCAAGTCTCAAGCAAGTCCCAAGTCACTGTGGAAAAGTTCAAGCAAGTCATGTCAAGTCATTCAAATTATTAGGCCTTAACTTGCTAATGTTCTGTTAGCCTGTGATTAGCGTTAGCTTAACAGACACAGTCACTTACCTCTCTCTGTGGGTTCTGAAATGGAGAATGAAGTTAGAAGTTGTGCTGGTCGTGTGGCTGATTTTGGTTCTGCAAACCCTGCACGTTGCTGTTCGATTTTTGTTCTTCTCATCGACTTCATGCTCCTTAAATCCAAATGTCACTATTTTAGGAGCAGCCGCGTCCATGATAAGAGCAACCATCAACTCTGCTGGTCTGACGCGTTCTGATGGGTTGCCAGGTTTACGCGCATTGCAAATCAAAATCACCCAATCATCAAAAAAAATTAAAAATAAAGTAAAATATATATATATATCCTCTCAGCATGTACAAAATACAAACATTTAATAAAAAATATAAGTCATTTCGAGTGTGTCTCAAGTCTCAAGTCATGAGTCCAAGTCAAGTTGAGTCTTTTATCAGTGTTCATCAAATCAAGCAAGTCTCAAGTCCTTAAAATCGTGACTTAAGCCCCCACCTCTGCTACATAGCCAAGGGAAGTGTATTTGCCGTTATTTTAACTAGATCTTTAGAAAGGTCTACTGAAATAGTTCATACTTGGGATGCTTGTTGAACATAACAGGCAGAAACTCATCTACGGGCAGCATTTTGCCCAAAGGCTTAGCCTCCAGCAGCTTCTTAGCACCCTGAAGTGATAGCACATATCCTAGCGTCCAGTAGGAATAATCAGGGTGTACCATGTTCTTGACCCCCTGCACCCAGCGCTCAGGGTTCTTCACCTGCAAGCGCTTACGGCCCACATATCTGCCAGAGGAGAGAAAATTGGCCATCGTTAGTGTGCGGCTGTAAAAGGTACCCTTCTGATCAGACAGCGTCCTGATTTAGATCCAAACTACTAACATGAGGTCCCAGAGGAGCCCCGTGCGCCGGACGTCCTCCATGATTGCCTTCAGTCGGCTCTTGAAGTTCAGTTCGAACCGGACATCGTCCTCTAGAACAAGGACCTGATGCTGCTGGTGTTCCACCACCTGAGAAGGACAAACTGAAGGTTCATGTGGAGGACAGAAATCGGCACCATGGCGTCGTCCAAAACTGTATCGATCTCCCTCAAACAAATGCTCCTCTGACATACAGTATGCTGCTGTTACCTGCGTCCAGATGTTATAATGACTGAGGAAGCAGCCGATCTCCCCTCTGGTGAGCACTCGAGCAGAGTAGGGATCTTCGTAACCAGGGAGCATCTCAATCCCTAAAGCCTGGAGCTGCGACGTGTTCAGAGCTCTATAGAAACAGGGATTTTCAAATACAAGCCAAACTGGATGGCTGATTTGATATTTGTGTGTGTGTGTGTGTGTGTGTGTGTGTAGCTTCTCGCCATCTCGTACTTGCCATCCACTGCATCGGTCAACGTGACTTCAATCCCCAGAGCCTCCAACGATCTCAGCATACGATCCCTACGATCCACTCGCCGCTTCAGATTAATCACGTAGATCTGGAAATTGGTACATCTCGACTTGTTACACGTTTAAAATCTTTTTTTTTTTTTTTTTTTTAATTAAATATTACAAAATGGTAATAATACAAAACTGCCACATTGTGTAATTATGGGGGGCAACTATATGTAGCATACAAAGGTTTATTTTCTAATTAGTTTGCTCTTAAATTATTTCATTATTTGTCAGTATTTATTGTTTAATTTTTTATATTACTTTTTCTTATAATATTCTATACTTCTATACTAACAGTTTACCTCTGGATTGAGTCAATTATTTACTTGATTTACTTCCATCAATAGTTTTTTTTTTTTTTTATTATTAATTGCTTGCCTGGTTATTTATTTGATGTATATTTACAGTAGATTTTTTGTTTCTATTATTTTATTTCTATTTAACTATATATGCAATTATTTCAGTTCTCTTACTGTTCTTTTTCATTTGTTTTTATTTTTCTTTGCATTTTATACTCGTCTGTTTATTAAGAAATGTATTTAGCGATTCAAATACTATTTACTTTTATTTTTCAATTTTCTTTCATTGTTTATCCATAGGTTTCTATTTGTTAAATAAGTTTTTGTTCGTTCTGTCTTGTAGATCTGCATAGATCCAAAAGTATTTATCTATTTGCTTTTTTAATTGTATTCAATTTTTTTTCGATGCATGTATTACATTATTTCTTATTTTCTGACCTATTTCACCAAAATGTAAAGTATTTATTCAGTTATTCGTTTATTGATATATATTGCTTTCTTCTCTTGTTTTCTTCCTTGTTATATTATCTAGTTACATAATTATTTATTTGTTATTTTCTTATGTATTTAACGATTTACTGATTATCTGTGTCATTTTTATTTTTCCCCCTGGACGATTGTGTATTTTTAGTCTTCAATTCAATTAACAGTTTTATTATAGTTCAAGAAAACAAATAACAAAGAAATAAAATACGAAAATAACAAAAAGGTAAAACCGTAGCATTTTGAGGTTAACAAACTAAAATGGCAAAAACGTGGCTTTGAAATGATACCAAATTTCGAATGAATCTGAAATCTGAAAAAATGATATCCACAAGTATAAACTCTACAGAGAACTGAACCAAACCTCATCAAATGCCATTCGGTCCTTGGTTTTGGGTGGGACGTAAAGATAGTGTGACGGCTCCAAGCTGAAATCAACTATAAACAATAGAGTAGAAGATAAACATATCATCAAATATGAATACAGCGTATAAAACAGCCAGAAAGATCACCCATTTCACCCAGCGCTGTTACCCCATAACTCCTAGCCAAATTCAGAGAAACCAGGACTGTGGACGACAAGAAACGTAGTGATCGTCTGTAGAACCTCTACCGACCAAGAAACCTCAACAATGGTTTTGCCAGGCTTTGGGAAAAGTCCACGACGCAGCACTGTGACGTTGGACTCACCCTGTATACACACTACTCTCCTAATTTGTGTGAGCATTATGTTTATATGCAAGTCTGTCAAATATCATGTGACTCACGCATTGCCTCCGTCAGGGTGTGGGTGAAGCTCTCCACCTCATCTTCCAGGGTCTGATTCATCCCCAGTGGCACAGGCAGATACCCATAATGCTCTCTGTTACACACAAACATCTGTACTCCTGCAAGCACAGGGCAGCTAAAATCAGTACAGCCTCACTGCTGCATCCATATAACATGACCATGATGACCCAAAATGTCTTCCTTAAACAGTATTTTCTCCGGATATTTAGACCATCTCGGAGCTCTAGAAGGTATGGCCCACTTGAGGTCATGTCACAGCTAAGGCTAGCCCACACTGGCTTTGGACTCTGACTTGGCCCCGTAGTGGTTTACAGTAGTAGTTAGTCTTTTTCTTTTGCTTTATCTCGGTCTTGATACAGAGGTCCAGTGCCTTCCCCAGAACTCACAGGGCACATGGAATACCTACCCTGGACTTATGGTCAGTCCTTCAATCAGGGCTTAAAGGGGTTGCCGTTGTGACTCTTCCCCCATCAGGCATCGCTTCCTTCATACAGAACCAGTTTTGTCTACAAAATGCCCGACTCTGCCCCGATGCACAACTGGGACTTGAACCCAGATCCCCCAAGTTTCAGCAGTTTCTACAAAATAATCCACAATACCATGGTGTTCCTTCATAAATAAAGTCCATGGTGCATTTTGAGTAGTCTCTTAATGTTACTTTGATGGAACACAGGGTCATGACCGGCCTCACTTGACCCGTTTACACCAAATGATGACTGATCTAAAGGGTCTCACCTGCCTGTCTTGCTGCAAAGGAAAAAGCCAGAATGTCATCCAGGACCCACGGGTACATCTGGTGGGGCGGGTAGAAGGCGAGGGAGCGAGTGGCCCTGCGGCGGATATCCAGCAGCATTGTGGAGTGAATCATGGGCACAGGGTGGCAGCCGGCGCGCTTCCAGTTCCGAATGGGGATGTACTGCTCCGTTCTTTTGTAGTAGCCCTGTGAAAAGGAATGCATGTGCACCAATCATGGGAACAGAGAAGAAAGATCTGATCTCGAACCTGTGCCTTTTGCGTGTCTTCCTAGAGAGGCGTCTGGGCTGTAGGACATCTTTACACTTAGGTATAAAAAGTGTGTTGCATAAAATCCCTCAGACGTTTCACTAACGAAGGAAAAACAGTAGGGGATTTACTGCAGCGACTGAGGTTTTGTTGCCATAAAGTTCCACCGAAAATAGGTTCAGGTTGAGCTGCCTTAATGGTTTTGAAACCGAAGTGGACAATAATGGAGAAAGGAAATTTGAACGCATAAAAATGCGACCATAAATACAGCAGCAATAATAGTTAGAATAAGAATTATCCAATAATTATTATTTTATTTAAGATTTTAAAAACCTTCCAAAATCCCCCTTTTTCTGAGCCAAAATGAGGTTTTAAATAATTTAAATAAGGAAATGTATTAAGGAGCAGCATGGGGACAGCACGGGGGTTCGGTGGGGGGCACCGCTGCCTCACAATAAGAAGGTCCCGAGTTCAATCCCAGGGTGGAACGACCCGGGTCCTTTCTGTGTGGAGTCTGCATGTGCTCCCCGTGTCTGCGTGGGTTTACTCCGTGTACTCCGGTTTCCTCCCACAGTCCAAGTACATGCGCATTAGGTGTCTCTAAATTGGCATTGAATTGTGTGTGTGTGTGTTTATTTACGACTAGTGTTGAGATGAACTTGTGTATGGATATAACCTTGTGTGTGTCGATGGGATGGCCACTGATGCTGATAGCGACGTTAAAGAAGCAAAACAAACAAACAAACATGATGGACATTTCCCGTAACACACTTAACTTTAAAAGATGCTAGAAGGCACATTTTTTTTTTTTTAATCTTTTTCCGCCCTCCGGTGGAGAGCTAACAGTATTGTTCTGTACGTTACATTTTTTTCCAGATTTATTTTAATTTAATTGTAGATTAAATCAATTAAATTTTTTAATAAAAACTTATTTTTCTTTTTTTCCTCCTTCCTTGTATTGATTCCACATAGTCCTCAAGAAATTGAAACGTGTTGAAAAATAAAGATTTATTTTTTTCTCCCTTCTCAGTAGATTCTTAAGTAGGGACACCCGAGGAACAAGCAATTAAAAAAGTCTGGCCTAAAGTACTTTATTCACTGGGCACTGCAACAACAATTATTTATTTATTTATTTGGCTTCTTTAATGTCACTTATCGGCATCAGTGGCCATCCAGCGACACGCACAAGGTTAGATCCATACACAAGTTCATT
>JAVSBV010077591.1:0-10074 GCA_033117975.1 Parotocinclus spilosoma | reverse complement strand
ATGAGTCCTCAGTGGGAGGTCCTTGGAGGCACATCGTCTCCTAATGTCCAACCGATGGAGGGAGTTCCTGCCCTCTGATGGGACCTGCCTCCGATGTTGAAGACGATCAGAGCGACGCCGAGCCGGAAGAACATCTATCCAAACAAACATAACATAAAATATCAATCACAGCAATGAGTCCAATTACCAAGCACATTAGATCAATGTTCATTTAGCAACCTGATGGCCTCAGGAACAAAAGTCACTCTCCATCGGACGGTCCGACATCTAGGACAACGATACCGGCAGCCTTGGGGCAGCAGCTTAAAAGCAAAATAAAGAGCATGAGAAGGATCCTTAATGATGGACCGTCCTTTTTTCAGTGTTGTTTGTTTGTGCAATACACTCAAAGATCTGAGTGGAAGTCCAACAATTTTAGAACACGTAGATATTAGGGATTGCAACCGATTTCTATTTTTTAGACTGAAAGCAGGGTGCAATTCTGTAGCAACCCTCGGCAGGGTGCCAAACCATCACAGGGCTAACACTCATACAAATACTTTCACACTAAGGAAACACTAAGGACAAATTAGAAACACCAATTAACCTAACCTAGAGTACCCAGAGTGAACCCACACAAACACAGGAAGGACATTTAAACTCCACACAGGCAGAGCCAGAGAATAATTTTAATACATATACAGACATAATTTTAAGATAAGACATTACATTTATTAGGCCAATTAGTTAGGGTCCTGGTGTGGTAAAGGCTAGAACTGATGATTGTATCACTTGTAAGTTGCTTTGGAGTAGGCTGTCTTCCTATGTAAATTGATGATTCTTCAGTAGGGTGATCTTTTTGCCATCTTGACTTTAAATATTTAAAACGTAATTGTTTTTAATAATTGTATTGCAAGTAAGGTAAGTCATATTTTTTGTTTGAAGTAAGTGAACAATATGTGTACATGCTTTGAAGTAAAAACTGAAATACAGCTTGGTTACAGCTGAAAACGCTAGGGCATGGACACGGTCTTAACAGCTTAATGCTACTGATGGTAAAGTACAGGGTTAAATTACTTAGATTTCTTTTATAGTGGCTGACGTGCTCCCCTGTCAGTCTTTACATGTGTGATCATGATATAAATGAGTTTTACCTTCAAAAATCTGAAATCTTGTTTTAATTAAAAATCATAGGCTGTTGCAATAATAACTAATTCTGTGTCTTTTATGTTATTATAAAACCACACATAGTTATTTTAATACATTGTCCACTTTTATTCAAGCTTAATCTGAAAAAAGAGTGGTTAAAGCCATATTGGACACAGCCATAAGGTTTAGTTGTGTTGTGTTATTTTAATGTAACTTTTGTTTTGGGTGAAATAAGAGCAATCAATCTAAATAATATATGTGAAATAATGTGAAATCAACTGTGCAATAAATGCAGTTAGAATTTTAATCATCTGACGGACAATTGACTTTTTTGATCTTTGACAATTAATATTTTATTCTATGGTAAAATCTAAGACACAAAGCCATCATTATATAGCAACTTACTTTCAGTGTCCTCTGTGATCTCCATGTTGTTGTAATACCATGCAATCACAGGCACAGGAGAGCTGGTCACATCACACACCACCTCGGCAGTGTCACCCTGGCGGAACTCCTGGGGTGATGGCACGTCCTTAAACGTTAGCTTCTCTGTGAAACAGGGATGATACAAGTCATAATGTTAGAGGGATACCGTAAGATACTTATGTCATGTTATAATGTTAGTTTTAACTTTTAGAAAGAGAAGCAAAAAAACCCAGTTAGCTTGCTTTCACTTTAGGAGACATTTACAGCCTAGTTTAACAACAACAATAATAATAATAATAATAATAATAATAATAATAATAATAATAATAATACGTTTAATTTATATAGTGCCTTTGACAAAAAGTAAAAACATCTTGGTGGTCTTCTTTATTATCTGCCATTGTCTGACAGGACATCACAATTTGTAGACACCATTCTAAGTTCAGGTCTTTTTCTAGCTTCCTTTGCTTTTTCTTGACTTTTTTTCTCCCTTTTTCTGGAGGGATGCACTTCCTCTGACTGGCACTAACTAACTGGCAGACCATTGGTAGAGACCATGTCCAGTACACATGAGATTCCCAGACTGAATGTCGCTCTGGGAGATGATCAGTGTAGTGGGGTGATGGTACCTCCTTAAGCGTTATCTTCTCTGTGAAAAAAAGCTATGATACAAGCCATGATGTTAGAGATATACCATAAGCTACTTATATCATGTTATAACGCCCGGGAATGGTTGTGAAAAGGTTAAAAGTGATGTAATGTACTGTATTACTGCTCCAAAAGTCTCAGAAGGCAGTGATTAGTTCCCCTGACAAAATGGCACTACATACTGTATATAGAGCTCAACTGTTTTAGGTTTGGTGTGCTTCATATTGTAACAAACTTTGACTGACACCTGATTTTCAACATTTATTTGCTGTTTCATAATAATGAAGATTACTTAATTGTAATGGGGTGAATGGCACTGCAGCCACCAGTAGGTGGCGGGTATGTATGCTGCTGTTCTGGCTCTTCACAAAAAAAGCACATGGTTCAAGCCAGCACTACAGCACCTCTTCCAAGCGAGGCTGGCACAGAGGTATAGTGCATGCTGGCTTGTGATGACTGAGAAGACTATATTTCCCAGGTTGCTCTGGGGCTAATCAGCCCACATTGATAGCAGCTACCTGTAGGGCATATAGAGCAAACCATGGCTCAGGGGCATTATTGTACTAAAAAGTTGTAATCTGTAATAGTTTGCCTTGGTGTGTGCGAAACAAAGCATTTTGAAGAGGCAAATGTTAGAAAGAAGAAAATGAGAAGAAATTAGGTTCTTAAAGGTATATAAAAAAGTAAAAGCCAAACTAAAAGGATAGGAGAACGTAGAAGCTGTAGAGCGAAAGCACTGGCTAATAAAATGGCTATAAAATGGATTAAACTGAAGAAACTATACCTAATGGCAAAATGAGGTGTAGCTATTAAATAATGACAGAGTTTTGAATCTTGGATGAAGTGGGATGTTTTCTTTCAAACCCAGCAAAAAGTTATGTCAAGTTTTGACTTGTAGAAAGAGAATCAGAAAACACAGTTAGTTTGCTTTCACTTTGGGAGACATTTACAGCCTCATGTTGGTGGTCTTTTTTATTATCTGCCATTGTCTGACAGTTCATCACAAGTTGTAGACACCATTCTTCAGGTCTTTGTCTAGCCTCCTTTGCTTTTCTTGAATTTTTTTTTGCTTTTTCTTCTCCACATGGATGCGCTTGCTCTGACTGGCACTAACTGACTGGCAGACCACCCAGTGATGCAATGGTAGAGACCATGGCCAGTACACATGAGATGCCCAGACTGAATGTCACTCTGGGTGATGGACCAGCAGAGGTGCTCAGTGTGAAAAGCATACACATACACACAAGGGTTTCACGGTGGTGTAGCTGTTACCACAGTTTCCTCACAATTCCAGAAACCCTGCTTTGATTCTGACCTTGAACGCCACGTGTGTAAGGTTTGCATGTGCTCCCTGCAGATTATGTTATGCAGGGTTCACTGGTTTCCTCCCACAGTGCACAGAGCATAACATAACCCACAGGGAGCACAAGCAATATGTATGACTAGTTTTGATGAAACTTTGTGTATCAATGTAACCTTGAGTCAGTCATTAAGTAGCCATTGATGCTGAAAGCGATGTTAAATAAATAAACAACAAACAAACATTAATAGGTGCATATATTGTTATGATATACACAAATTAAGAAGTAATTAAAAAAATTTATTTTAGGAAGGTATTTAAAAAGGATCTTCCTAACCAGCTGGTTTGAGAATCATTACTGCTTTGCACATGGGTTTTATAACCCCAGTGGTACTGTAACATCAATAAAGCTTCATTATTTGAAAAATAATATTTAATTATATTAAATATTAATAACATTTTTATCTTGAAAATATCATTATTAACTCATTGGGATCCTCTGCATAGAGTTGGGTATTTGCCTAAAAAATTATTAATAGTCTAATATCAATAAATACTTTCCATTTTGACTGCACATTATAATACAATATAATAATTAACACTGGAAATCAACTGTTTGATTCTTACAAGTACAAAATAGGATTTAAATCATTATTTAAACCATGGATTCTGTTATTGCCGTTTTGACTAATCGTTGCAGCTGAACCCTCAAATGACAGTTTTTACTCCAGAAATTAAATTGGCACTTGAAAACACACTGACAGGAAATCGAAGGTCTTTCGTTGAAAGTAAACTAGATGGGAGTAAGGCACAAAAAAAATCAATGAAATGCATTGTACAAATGACTGCACAAGCTTTAAACCCTTCTTATCAGGTGTGCAATCAGACTGCTCTTCAGTTAAAGAAAGCCTGAAGAAAAGACCAGCTTATGCCAACCACATGCCAATCGAAGGCCACTGGTTGCACCTGAAAGCAGAAATTCTGAGAATTGTATATTATGCATATATAGCCAAGAAACTCCGGTGATGCGAAACTCTGAACAGACAGAACTGGAACATAACCTTAGACCAGGATGATACTTGATGGGGAGCCGACAACTGTAAGAAGGTCCTGACATTCAAAACAACCACCATGGCTTAACATTACCGTAATGCATAAAATGACCTAATGAAATTAACACTGGACTCTGGACACTGGACTAAACATTTTATACAAACATATATGGCTTGTAATATACAGTAGAGACCAAAAGTCTGAGAGAACTAGGAAAATGCTTGTGTTGATTTATGCAGAGAAGGATTTATACTGCAGCAGGATAATGATTCACAAACACACCTCAAAGCTTTGCAAGAACTGCTTGAACAACTGAAGATTGAAGATCATGGAGTGCTGACTGTCATGGGCTTTCCTTCACAGTCACTGGACCTAAACACCCATCAAGAATATATGGGTGCAATTGGAGGCAGGGAAAGCCAAGCATTCAGTAACATCACAAGATGCTCTTTGGAAAACTGTGGAGTCCGTGCCTGCTTGACTGCACAAACATACCAAATACTAATCCATTCTGAGAGTTATTAAAAGATTTTTTTTTCTCACAAATTAAGTTCTAACTCCATTACTAATTATGATTTGTACTGAAAATATTGCAAAATAGTAGGATATTTAAATAGAATAGACTTATTTCAAATAAACTTATTTGTCAATCCTCTCCCTCTCAGTTAAATATTTGAAGGTTGCTTAATGTCATTTCTTACACTGGTGAATTAGTGTCTCTTGAAAAAAGCAGCACAGGTGTATACAGCAGCCAATCTTGAACCCATTCAAACTCACTCCTGTGTGGAATGCTTTCACCCTGCCCTGTGACCTGGATTTGTCACTCACGACATTAAGGTTTTAGTCCGTAGCAGTTTGTATTTCTTGTTCACAACACCATCTGCAAATGAAGGTGACAGTGGCTGGTTGTCAATGTCAGGACACGTACTGGGAACTGTAACAACACATTTCTTTCTGCATTCTGCAAAGCACCTGGAAATTGCCCGGGTAGAGACAGAGGTGTGCAGTCAGGGTGACACCTGTGTCTGGAAGGTGGGCAACAAAAAGTGTGGGAGCTGCTCGTGGATTAAACCATTTGCTCTCTACTGGTGGTAGCTGGTTTGCTGTGTGCGTGTACCCTTATAGAACCTCTGCTCCTGCCAGCTCCCAACTGGCAGGCAATTTGCCAAAACATCCAGCCTGCTTCTCTTAAGAAAATGATGTACCCTCTCTGGCAACTGGGCAAAATGTCCTCAAGTACATCACTAGCGGTCAACAATCTCTCACTGACATTTCGATTTGGATTGGTAATTTTTTATTTTTTTATTGAGTATAACAACTACATAAATATATGTTGAAACAGATATATATATATATATAGATATATAATCATAGTTTAATTTAATATATCTCATAGGATTGTTACCTTCTGGATCTTAATAAAAAAATTGTAAAAAAGAAATTATGAGATTAAATTATATATAAAATACAATTATGATTATTTATAGCAGAATATTTTATATGATTTTTATTTTATGTCATGTGTCATTCCACTCACATTAATAATCCTGTTGCTCTGGGCTAAAGCATTACCATTGTCTGTTACTATGAACAAAAGCTTGTTTTTATTACAATATTCTTATTTTGACCACTTGTTATTTACAGCAAATACATGCTCTTGTTATTTATGCATGTGTACATTTTTATTTAATCGCATACAGTACGTACAAATACCAAAAGCAGATAAACTGATCATTTTAAATTGGTCTCTTAATTTTTAACAGAGCTGTACCATTGTGGTTACTTGGGCTGGGCGTATGTTTGAGTGGACATGACTCAGCTCAGTGTATATGGTTATTCAGTTATATAAGTGATAAACCTTTCCATCAGCACATGTTTTCAGATTCTGTCTAAGCACTAAGTTACTCAGTATCTCTCCCTCAAATGGAGACATGGCTAAAAAATGAAGAAAACCACTACCAGCCCCAATGTCAGCTCCATCAGCTTTGAATATCAGTTTGTGTGTCACGTATATTTGCACAGTTTCTGTGCTCAGAAATACAGCATTTTGAATAGTTGTCAGCAAATGTTAGGCTCACTTCAAAATCAGAAGAGCAGAAAAGGTCGGCAGGGAAGCTTCATTCCTGGGACTTTCAAGCCTTTAAAATGATGTGTAGAATTATTTGTAGTGGCTATTAAAATTGTCAGCACAGAGTTTAAACAAAGGAATCTTAGCATTATAAATTCAAATTGCTCTCAATATTTTATTTTGTAACGAGTCACAAGTGCAGCAAAAACAGTCCCTGTTCATATAGGAGCCTCTATAGGAGTGGTGAGCAAAGATTAGTTTGTTGAGGTTGAAAGTATGTGTGAAACACTTTGAGGAGCTTGATCTCTTCTTACCACTGCACCACTGGGTAGCACAAGTCACAGACTGCTTGAGTGTGTCAATTCAGAGCAGGGAATAAGGGAATATTTCAAGAAAAAAAATCCTCAAAATAAAAACACAAAACTCAGGAGGGTTCAAATTAAAATTAACTTAAGTCCTCATAGTTGCCTTCCTTTTGCTTGGATGCATGTAGGTGTAATGCCTTTGTTTACTATAACAACCGAGGTCTCAACAATTCTAATAAATAATAATAGGACATACACATTTGCCTTTTAACTCCAGGGACTGCAGCTATAAACAGCTGGTCAAATAAAAAAAAGGTTTAGCATGTGTATATTTATATATTATTCATATCATACTTTGATGTTTTGCTTACATTTTTTATTTATTTATTTTTCATGAATATTGATTTACATTGCAAACACAGTGTTACGCATGAAGCCACAGACTAGAAATGAAATGGAAAAGTTTGTGCACTACCCAAAGTTTTAAATTGTTTAAAAGGTTGTTGTGTTTGAAATAGTTGAGTGAATAAAATGAGTGGACTCATTCCCTCTTGGTTGTGTGTAGCCAGTGAGGTATGGTTGTTCTATAGATTATCATGTACACTACTCTCAAAATTAGGGGGTATTTCATTATGTGATATTTCATTTTGAAGTAGTTTCCACGGTTGAAATAATTGTGAGGATTAGAGAGAGACAGACAAGTTGCCTTTACAAATGTATATCTTGGAGTGAACAACTGATCTCAAAGCCGTTATGTGACGATGGGTTTATCTCAGTGTGTATGTATGTATGTGTTTGTACTTACGATAAATCTCCAGCACCACCGTGGCCTCCCGCGTTTGTCCCTGTGTATCAGTGGCTTGGCAGCGGTAGATTCCTGCATCCTCGATGTTGGCATTGTAGAGGGTGAGCCTGGAGCGGACGCCCTCATTGTGCAGAGCAACGCGTTGAGATGGAACCATGCGCTCACCCTGGGGGTTGTACCATTCCAGACTTACAGCTTCTCCGATCACTGTACACACACACACACACACACACACACTTGTCTTTGTCATTGTGAGGACTTTTCAGTGACATAATATTGCTACTACATTCATTCTACACTCACAAATAAACCTACAACAAACTCTAACCATAACTTCCGTAACCTAAACCTAATCTTATTGGCCTTTAATTGTTTAAAAAAAAACTCATTACAAAATGTAATAAAAAATCCCCACAAAATGCCCCACACAGTAAACAATGTCAGATTTGTTCCCTTTGGTGATATATCTATATAAGTAAAAACATGTGTGTGTAAAAGCACCAAAGACACACTGATATCAAATCTGACTGCTCAATTCACGTAAGGAGGAGGCACTGTAATAACATATTAAACTAGTGTAACCATATCTGTCTCTGCCAAGATTCATCTCAGTGCCAAGACCCACTAAATACTTTACAACATACTTTATGAACACAGCAAACTTTAATACTGTAGACAGAAAAAGCTATCTACAATAAACGATTAAATGATCGGCTCCCACCAGTTTCCTATATGGTGCCTAAATTGATCTGTGTACCACTTGTTACAGCTTCAGTTAGCCTCACTGCTGAATTAGTCTTGTTCAACAGCCATCTAAGGATTAACTGACAACTTCCCCTTAACAACACTTAAAGTACTCCAGTAAACAGAGTCACTATATGTATGTATATATATATATACATATATATATATATATATATATATATGTGTGTATATATGATATTAATTGTACAGTAAATCAATCTGCTGGAGACACGTGGAGTCACAATCTCTGGATGAAACCATTGCATAATATGTTGTTGCCGCACTGCTTGTAGCTTTAAGCTGGGAAAGATCTGATTCAATGGGTTGAAATTATAAAATAAAATAAAAAAATAATATATTGTGAATGTATTTTTATTTAATGCACCCAAATTAAAATGTATAAAGCAGCGTAAAAGACAAATACATTGTAATAGTTTTCTTGTTGCAGTCCCAGAGACTGTATATGCATTTTATGAAATCTGTAGCATCGCATGTACATGATGCCCTGCGGAGAAAACTGAGTAGAGCCACCATATGGTACCTATGTGCTCTCTAAAATAAACTTATCTACACTGAAAGGTCATAAAAAGCATCATTATTGTGTAGAGTGTCCAGCTGGGCGCATCAATCCAAATGCAGCTCTACTATGAACCCCAGCAGTAAGAGGCTTATCAATGAGGATGAAAGTATGATCTACTGCATGAACTCCACAGTGAGGACTGAAAAAAGAAAGCAGGAACCTGAACTCATTCCTCGCTGGACACTAAGGACTCAGTTATGGGTCATACAGGAGGCAGGATACAGAAAAATAAAAACACTATAGAATCCAAAGTTTGTGGACCCTCCAAAAGCTACATTCAGAAACATGCATTTTTGGGTTGTGTTTGTCACCTTTTGCTGCTACGCCAGTCTTCTGAAATGTTTTCCCCTAAATTTTGGACTACAACTCTGAGGTTGGGCAGTCATTTTGCCATTCCAATTAATCTCAAAGTCATCTGGAGTTAAAGCCAGGCCAAGTTCTCGATTATAGCTAGAAAACAATTTCTGAATGGTCTTTGATTTAGAAATGCAGGATAGAAAGTGGATGAACTGACTTGATCAGAGTTTGATACACATATAAGCATCATACTGGGTGTCACTGAAGAGAAAGAACAACACATTCATTTGACACTGTTTGTTTTTTTAGATTAATTAAATAACTTTGCATTTAGACATTTAGCAATCGTGGGTTAATGACCCAATGGCAACTTGTTAATGTGATAACTATTTTGGAGGGCTGTTGAAAGAATACATTCAAAGTGTTTAAAAGTATATAAGGCAACATATTAATTATAATAATAATGGGTAAATTTTGCCCACACTGCCTATTTCACAAAAGTAACAACAGGTAACTGTTATGATAGCGGGGTGGTGTTTTATTTTGGACCCAAATATGCGGGATAGGTGTACTAAGAAGGCCGTGACGACCGAACAGCGTGTGAATCGCGAATCGTGCGAGGAGGGCACACGGTTGGGCGCATGGGCGCCATTAATCAAACGCGCGCACCGGACGGAGATGGAACCCCGGTAGAACCACGATGACCCGGCCCCGAACAAC
>JAVSBV010077580.1:0-10074 GCA_033117975.1 Parotocinclus spilosoma | reverse complement strand
GTGAAGTTGCTTTGAGACAATACTCTATTGTAAAAGGCGCTATATAAATAAAACTGAATTGAATTGAATTGAATTAAGAAAATTATTGAAATGTTTTAAAAACAATGTACCTCAAATAAATATTGGAAATGATTTGCATATTTCTCCCTGCATAATATCATTAAACAATTAAAGGAAAAAATCAGTGGATAAAGGGCAAGGGTGCAAGCTAATACTGAAGATCTGTGATCTCCCTCCCCAATAGAACCACATGGGCAATTTCTTTGACAAACTTTTATCAACGTCTGCAATACAAATGTACATTAACAAATGGCACTTAAAACTTTACTGTGCAAACTTCTTATGTTAAGCATATCCAGATATTATATTTTCGGAAAAAAAAAATATTTCTTCAGGAATACTGAATTTCAAAGTATTAATGACCAAGACAGTTTAATTCAACTCTTAGTATTATTGCGAGATAAAATTAGTTTATTATATCCTATGTCTATTCATCAGTGTCTTCTGGTCATTGTACATGTGTAAAGGTAAATGTTCTGACCAGTTTATAGCTTTCATTACATTTCTCATCTAAATACCTATTTGCCCAAGTAATTTTCCAATGTTTACACACATTCTGCAGCCAGATAAGGGTCTTTACAGTATAATTGTTATATGCACAAAGATCCGTCATTTTTACATGACCCAATAGTGTTGTGAAATCTATCCAAATCCAAATATTTCAAGTCTAGTCTACCATCAGTCAAATGCATTTGATCTAAGTGACCTTCCAGATGAACAAAGGAACAGGGTAATTATAACTGGCTAGCAAATGCAATCAGTGCCAACGTTAATCAATTCAGCATCCATACAATATTGATTAAAGTGCTATGATGATGACTGATGTTGAAAAATAAGACAGGTATGTTCCAAGCACCAAACTGGAAATACAGATCTCTTGTCAGTTCCAGAGTCTGTGTGTATGTGAGGGTGGGGGTTTGGGCCAAGTTTAATTAACAATATGAGGAATAAATGTCTTCAGAAGGATAGAAAGAAGTTCTCTAATCACATTTTCAAAGACTGTGTGTGTGTGTGTGTGTGTGTATGTGTATGTGTATGTGTGTGTGTGTGTGTGTGTGTGTGTGTGTGTGTGTGCATGTGCATGCACATATATATCGATAGAATGACACTTGTTTGCGACAGTTTGTTGTCTTGAGAAGATTGATAGAATATATACGTAGGTATGAAAATGTCTGAGCATTCTGTTTATTAACACTCTATAATCAAATAAATTATTGGCCATGGAGTACACTAATATGCATGTAAATGCCTCTGAACTGTTCACTTGGAAAAAAGGCATTGTGGAGCGTTGTTTTTAATATGCTTGGGGAAAAAAACAACATGTGGACTACGCGACTGTTTTTTTACTTATTGTGGGCATATTTCACATAAAGCTGAGCAGATATTGTATATTACCACATGGTCATGTGAGAATGGAAAGACCTGCAACTAAATTCAGGTCTGTAATGTCTGAATAATGCTGTAATTTTACTGATTCTCGTGCAATATTTCATATTTGTGTCTATTTATGTTTCTGTGACTTCATCATACTGATAAAAAAACCTCTTATTTGGGTATTATTGTTTAGAGAAAAATAATTATTCAGGACTGAGTATTCCACCTATTGTTAATTCCATTTCCGAATCTGGAATTTAACTGGGGGAACATAACATTTCCAGTTTTCTTTAGATGGTTTTAGAAGAATGTCAGTGTGGTTCAGAGAATACTGTAAACAGCTGAATGCCAGTTGTCTGGAGGGATTGTGAAAATACGCAAATATGGTGTTACAGAATCACACATACACACAATACAGACACACAAATACATTTACACACACTGAGGTGCGTGTGCGCATGAACACAGAAATGCACCCACACACTCAGAATGTCAGGGTTGAAAAATAATTGCTCTGTCCACATGCAATTATTTTCTGCAAATCCCTGGTTGATATCAGGTCTATAATTGCATTTATTAACAGTAACATCATCAGTCTAATTAAAGCAATTCCATATAATTCCATGTTAAACATATATATTTACCATTAATAAGCATATAACAAATAGTGGCATATGGCAGTACTGTCTGCACTAAATGCTATAACCACTTTCACTTTCTCTGAGAGATGCAAATATAACCCATAACAGCTTTGAAAATAAACCAGCAGACATCCTATGTCACTGATTCCGAGATCAACTAATAATAGATCAATCTGATCTATTTTCCTCTGCATTTGTTTCTCTTTTATGTGTGGCTTATCGATGCTTGAATCACCTTAGGTAGGAGTTTGAAGCGTAAAATAGTTTGGTGTGCTGAGCTGTGGAAACAGTAATCAGGCCTAGATGCTTTGCTGAGTAATTTCACCTGAACTGAGTGGGGAAGGGTAAATGGAGCAGAAGGCAGCACAGCTTTTCTCTCACTTTGTTGGCCTTGAGCTTCTCTCGAGGCTCGGCTTGACTGAAGCACCCTTACATATATGCAAAACAGAAATAATTTTTTTCCCATGCCATGTTATTGGTAAATTATTACATTTACAAAATAGTGAGATACTTATTCTGAACACTGATCATGTACAGTATATTTACATTCTGTTTGAGTCAGTACTCTATAGATTACTTTTGCTCATACACACACCATTTCTGCTCTGTCAGTGTATTAGTTTGGTATACAGAAATAAATAAACCCTAAATTCACCGAATATGCACATATACAAAGCATCTCTGTTTATCAACAGCCTGAAAAATAATCATGACATTTTAAGTCTATTGGTTACAGATTAGAGTTTAGATCCAGCATTGCAATTTATAATTACATCACATTACTCTCTGTTTCCAGTCAAAGTTTTGAATATTTTTGAATACCTGTACATATATTATTAATTTACCACTGTTTTATCAGGTTGCAGGCTTTTGCATTGGAAGAGCAATAGGACATGGTATATAACAGTTCATATATAGCCTACAACTGATTATGTAGAATTTACATTTTCAAAGCTTGTGTCAAAGCTAATTCACAGTTTAATAATTCTCAAAGTTATGCAGTTCTAGATCTCTGCTCATTGCCTATCTGTCACATTTCACTGAAGTAACTAAGCTTTTTCTTTACTTTTCAAAATCGCTGTTGTTTGATCCCTTGTTGAATCTGACCCCACATCATGTGATCACATGGTTCTGGTTCTAGATTTTTTGTCTATAATACAGTTATTCATTTTTTCTTACTCTGTGACAAGCATATGTGAGGTGTCTTTTTAACTCTTTACTTAAAAAAAATACAAGAACAAACATATATCTCTTTGCCATCTCATTGATGCACTCTGCTCAATGACTGAGGGAAAATTAGCAGAGAAGTTTAAAAATGTCACGCAATAAGATATGTATGAGAAACCTCAAGAGTGAAGATATATTTGTATAATTGTATTAATTGTATTTCCAAGTTTAGAAACCTTTGTGAAAAATGAAATGTTGCCTGTCATCTTATAGTTCCTTAAAAAGTTTCATAGAGTGGTAAAGATATTTACATAGTATACATTTCATGTTTTACAGCAAACATTAATTTTCATAGACAATTAATATTTTTATTTTCTACTTAAATAAAACTGTTGTTGCTGCATTAGAGTCATCATTTCCAATATAACAATAAACCTAATACTGCCTAAATACTGACTTGCTACAACCTGTTCCAATAAACCTAATTTACAAATTTAATTTTGATATTTCACATTTAGAATACATTTAGGGCGTCTGTCACTTTCATGTATGAAAGAGACTTGTTGCACGTATCTGTTTTGCTATTTATTATACAAAATATATCTATATTTTAAAAACTACTCAGAATTCAGATATAATCTTAATAATAACCAAGACTCCACCTTTATGAAGTGTGTATGTCCTGCCTATGTCAGTATGAGTTTACTTCAGGTGCTTCGGTTTCCTTTCACATTTTAAAGACATTCCTTAAGTTGATTGGTCATTGTAAATTGGCCCATGACTACTTTGGCAATATAGGCATGTGTCTGTACTAAATATAGCCCTTGATGCTGAAGTAACATTAAATAAACTAATAAAACAAACAAAAAAACAAATAGCAAGCCCTAATGGACGACATGCTTTGGCTATTTAACAACAGACATAAGGTTGCAATGATATACAAGGTCACTTCAAATCTACTCATACATACACAGACTTGGCCTATGTAGCATAATAAATTAACCTAGTGCATATATTTGGGCTGTGGGGGAGACCGGATCACCAGGAATCAACTCACACAGGGTGGACATGCAAACTCCAAGTTTGAGTTTGACCTGAGGACACTAGAGCTGTGAGATGACTGGACTCACCACGATGCTACCTTGTCACCAGTGTCATCAGAGAAAAATTACAAAAATGACCTACTTATGATGTTCTTTTCCCAATTATCAACAAAATCTGCAAGATAGTGCTAATACCCACAAAAAGGTGTTTTTACGCTTCAAGCAGGTGAGTACATTTCAGCAATCAATTGATATTTTCTTTTGGCAAGAGGACAAATCTTAAGGTGTAGATTTTCTCCACCTCTTAATATAGATATCACGTGGGTTTTCACCATGCTGGTAAATGTATTACAACATAGTGTGCATGAAAACATGACTTCACACAGCATTTTTGTAATGTTTCCTGACATATGGAAAGGAGAATCTATACGTAGTTGTTATGTTGGAAACAGCATGCTTAGATCAACACATATTTTTTATTCTGGGCATTTTAGGGCACTTTTTCTAGACCTTTATGCAAGGTCACAGCATACCAAGCCAACACAGCTGTGGGCTCAGAAAGCTGTCAATACTTAAAACACATTTGTTTGGTAATGCATAGTGTACCATATGAAAACTGGACATTTGAGAAGTTGTACATATATAACAGTCATCAGATAAATATGATAACATAACATATATCATTAAGCATAGAACTTTGGATAATCAGTTATATCAGTTATATTCTTTGCTTGTAAGCAGTACTGCTAATAATTGTAATGTGGGACTTGAATGTTTTGAAAAATGAAATGTTTTGTGATGTGTGTGAAGAAACAACGTGGAATAGTGTATTTCTTTGACACTCTACTGCTCAGTTTATGGGTTTCTGGCCCACATTTTAAATATATATCACATTATATTTGCAGATATTTTAGTTGTTTGATTTAATAGTGGGGGTCACATAGTAGTAAGCTCTTAGCACTTCCAGTGTGCTCTGTTTCCATTGTTCTAGGACTG
This sequence comes from Parotocinclus spilosoma, assembly GCA_033117975.1. Lineage (NCBI taxonomy): Eukaryota > Metazoa > Chordata > Actinopteri > Siluriformes > Loricariidae > Parotocinclus > Parotocinclus spilosoma. Next base: position 4,793 of record JAVSBV010077580.1, on the reverse strand, counting down.
TACACATCTGCAATTCCTTCCTTCCTCTGTCACCATTCCCACACTCGCTAAATGACACAGAGCCTGATCCACACAGATGTAATTAGTTTACCAGGTTCCCAGGATGGGGAGAAAGGAAGGTGATCACATAACTTTGGTGAACACCTAAAAACCCAGTGATTGCCTTAGTCCTATAAGTAGTATATGGAGGTCTAGGGATCTTATGGTTACTCCTGTTGTATGGAATTGTGGGGAACTCAACACCAAACCCCTCCCCATTGACAAACACATTGGCATGTTTCTGAACATTTTCCAAGCAAGTAATTATCTACAATACCAGCATATGGGTGTGCCTTCTGTAAGAATGCAGTTTCCCAGGGACAAAATAGATCCTCATGCCTCATGCCTCATGCCCACCTGACTTCAAAAGCCAAACATGCACATAAACTGTCCTCTAAAAGGCACTGCACCAAGCTCAGCTACAATAACAAGAACCCATCTCTCTATGATGGCTTCAGGCTAATGTTACATGGATGGGGGAAACTGTCTGGCATAAACTCTCTATTTGTGTTCTGGGAAGCCATTAAGCTTCTGAAAATGGGTGCCTGGGTTTTAAGTCCTCCCGACATTTGGTTCAAGAAGTGTTCTGGCTCTTGGTGAATGACGCATGTCAAATAGCCCTACTGACTCCTTTCACTTCAAGAGGGCTTATAAAATCTTTACTTAGTGCTTAATGCCCACTAGTCTTATTGTATTTGAAGAGTGTAAAAATTACATAAGGCAGATTCATTGCAAACAAAATCAAATACACTCATAAATACAACCTCAAATCAGAAAAAAAGTTGAGACAGTAAAGAAATGCATTAAAACTGTGTTTCTTATATTAACTTTGACTTTTCTATTTAATTTCAAAGAGATATTTCATGTTTAACTTAATTTCATTTGTTAATAAACCTCTATTCTTACATTTAAGGCCTGCGGTACATTCCAAGAATGTTGTGATGGCAAAGTATTTATGACTTTGTAATGTTGCCATTTTTTTAACTTACAATATATTTTGGCACAGAGGATAAAGACTGATCTTCCAGGTGTTTTTTTTATTACAGTCTTCCTGCAAACACATCTTAAAATGTGTCATCTGGGGTCATTGGTGTTGCATTCCTCAGCCATGACTTTTGCTTTGTCTTGTTGACAAGTGGGAAAGATTGAGTCTTGAAGGCAGCACTGTACATTGTTGAGATCTCACTGTATATTTCTGTATTAATGCTGCCATAATAAAAGTGTCATTGACCTTTGTCAAGAGTACTGACACAGCCCCAGACCATGAAAGACCCTGGTATTTGGACTTGTTGCTGATACCAGCCTGGATGATCCTTTGCATCTTTGGTCAAGAGCAAATGGTGTCAGTTTTTTTTTTTTTTTTAAACAGACCTGGAATACTAATTAATCTAAATATAATACATGTTTTCACTGTGTGATGGTCCAACATAGATTCCCCCAAACTCCGAGAAGTCAACACTGCTTCTAAACATGGTTAAAATGAGTAATTCCATACTGTAGTACTTGACAAACATTTGCCAAATTAATCCATGCGGTTATATCAGCTATTGTTGAATGGCAGTTTTTGATGCATTGCCAATCAAAGATCATCTGTGTTCAGCTCAAGCTTGTGCCCTTGGCCTTTATGCAGCAAAACTCATCCAATTTTGTGATTTGTGTAATGATATTATGCATTGTAGATGGAAAATTATGAAAATTATTTCCAATAATTATTTTAGGAACATTGATTTTTTAAACATTTCATTAAGTTTCTCATGCATTTGTTGACATGACAAACTAAACACCATCTGGCCATCTTTGCTCATCAAACACTCTGCCTTTCCTTGAGTCTACTTTTGTACCAAATCATGATTACAATCACCTGTTGACATCACAATGCGAAAACATTGCTGGTTGATTGTGTTGTGGTTGAGTTTTTGACTGTAATTCTCTGACCAGAAAGGACAAGACTCTTATTAATCAATTTCAAAGGCATCTGTGAAAAGCTCTCAGAGAGTAAAGACCATTAGGCAAAACAAGGGCACTCAAAGAGCAGTGGGACAAAGGCATTCTCATCAATGAGCCCAATGAGCTCAGCAGACTTGGTGGGAAAAAACACAGAGAACGTTTGTGAACCATAGAACTTTCTATATTTTTGCATAACTATGACTTTGACAGTAAAAAAAGTATATAAGTACCTTAACCAGTATCATGAAACTATTATGGTTTGGGGCCTTTTGGTGCATTAGGGCCAGGACAGCTTGTCACCATTCATAGAATAATTAATTCTGAATTCTGAAATCTGAGGAAAATTCCAGGACATCTGTCTGTAAACTGAGTATCAAGAGAAAGTGGGCCATGCATCAAGAAAGAATGCTTAAAGAATAATTGGGGTAATTGTTTAGAATGGCCAATTCAAAGTAAATGAGCAGGTCATGTGAGAAATCCCACCATCATCCTAGAGCTAAAGCTGTTATGTAGGGGGAAATATGCTAACATACTTGCAAGCTGATGTTTACAACTTATCAACAGGTATTGGAAGCACTTAGCAGCAGTTATTTCTGTACAAGGTGGTCATACCATGGTCTGCATTTGTTTTACAAAATGTGAATAAACAACTTTCTCTTGCAACTTTTCCTCAGTTCCTTCTGAGCCTTTTTCTTTTCACACCTAACTGAAGTCATACTCACACTCTCAGTGGGTGTCAGGAACGCCTGCCAGTCTGACTAATTCAGCTTATTTTTGGCCTGAGAGTGGATAGTCCTTGAGTTTGGAGTTTCTCCAATGCCACTGTCTTGATTTCTTAATTTTTTCACAGCAATGACTCTTCATCTGTCACATGGAGAGTACAGATCATAATCACAGCCCACAACACTGTTAGATTTCTATTTTGACCATCAATTATTTCATATCATATCTTGCACTTGTCAGACTTATCAGATCACACCTGCAATCTGGACAAAACTGCACACTTATCTTGTTCTAATTTTCCAAGTATTGTTGTACTATAAAGTTTATTATGTACACTTCACTTATACTTTTTAACAGAAAAACCAATCATAAAGGTGCATTTTGTAAGCACTTGCCTAATGGGTTGCTATGCTTGTCAGTCCCCTCTACCCTGTCGCATGCTATTATGATGCATGCAAGATGTCCTGAGAACATTTAATTACCCAAATAATATTTGTTATGTGGCACACACACACAGGCACACAAACATACATTGCACATAATAAAGAAAATATGTGCATAACAACCTATACGACATATGGTTTTAGTAAATGTGCCATGGATTTGTGTGTCAGTCTTTTCAGAGCAAGTGATCTTGAATCAGGATTTGCCCTTCATGTCAAATGTAATACATCTCCAGGACCAGGTGGAGCTAAGGTTGACTTAACTGACACTGCAGATTCATATAAGCTGTGACACATTCTGTCAACAAACGTGTTCTTCCAGAAACCCATGGATCAATGTACATTTTGCTTTTAGACATTTTCAGTTCAATTCAACAAGGCGACTTTCAATTCAATTTGCAATTTGTCTTAAATATCCAATTTAATTACAGAACTATTTAAGTACAAGAGACACACACCACCATGTGAATGTTCTGCCATTGTTTCTCAAATACTTAGAATTATCTGATACCAAAATAATATTTGGTCAATTTATGGAACAGTATTTAGATTTTATAAAAACTGACAAACGAAACTCATGGAATAGACAGTGTGCATAACAGCAATTGGTCTACACTTGGTTAGTGTATGTATAACGTGTATACTGACTATATAATAGGGGTAAACTTGTGAAATGATGTGCATACAGATAAGTGCCTTTATTCGAGTCATAAAGATAATCAGTATAATATCCTACATGTGAAAACTCGAATGGTGCATTCAGAACAAGTTGGTTGAATCAGGATTTGTCCTTCATGTCAAACATAATACATCTCCATAAGCAGGTTGAGCTGAGGCTGATGTAGCTGACACTCTGAATTCATATGGGCCATGGCAGATCCTCTCACCAGACGAACTAATCCAGGAATCTATCTCTGGGTCTATGCAACTTTAGCATTTAACCAGTTTCAGCTAAATTCAAGGGTATATTAAATCCAAACCAATCTGATGTTCAATTTGTCTTACATATTGTATTCTGTTAAATAACTAAATGCTGACATCAATACTGTGCTGCGGTGGATCTATAGTCACAAACTGTAGTGGCATTATTTTACTTCATCGGACTATTAGTCTTTTATCTGCATTACTTTTCGCATATGTCTCAAAATAATTTGCTCATGGCCATACTGTTCCTGAGTTCCTGTTTTTAAAGTACTAGTTTTGTAAGGCTTTATTCAGAACTTTACTTGCCCATAAAAAAGCTAGGGGATAAAGCAGAAAAGAATGAGAGAGCTGTACAAACCACGGACTCTGCCAGACTCCAGGAGGAGCCATGGGCCGATATTTTGGCACTGGTCCTTCCTTTCCTTTTCTCCTTAGCCCCATTTTTCTCCCTGATTCTCAATTTTTTTATCTGTCTGCTACTGACCCATAGCAACTTCTGCTTTGCATGTATATATATACAAAGCGGATTCCAAAGAAGTTGGGACAGTAAACAAATTTTGAATAAAAACTAAATGCAATGATGTGGAGATGGCATATGTCAAAATTGTATTCGTAATAGAACATAGATGACAGATCAAATGTTTAATTTGAGTAAATGTAACATTTTAAAGGAAAAATATGTTGCTTCAAAATTTCACAGTGTCAACAAATCCCAAA